>WNWK01021516.1:0-33976 GCA_009830355.1 Cherax destructor
GGGGCGATCTGCAGAAGGCGCTGCAGAAGGCAGCTCGGGCGGCTCGCCGCGGAAGAGCGCGGGCGGTGAGCGAAAAAAAAAAAAAAATGGGGGGAAGTGGGGGCGTATCGGAAGTGGGGGTCGACCGGAAGTGGGGGTCGACCGGAAGGGGGTGGGGGTGACCGGAATTGGGGGTGGGGTGGGGGACCGCCGCCATTTTGCGTTTCTCTGGCAGATTCCCTACTACTATATATATATATATATATATATATATATATATATATATATATATATATATATATATATATATATATATATATATATATATATATATATATATATATATATATATATATATATATATATATATATATATATTGTGTGTGTGTGGGGTTAAAAGATAAAGAATTAAATACAAAGTGGGAGTTGTCACAGTTGCTTTTGCTGATGACACTGTGCTTTTGGGAGATTCTGAAGAGAAGTTGCAGAGGTTGGTGGGTGAATTTGGTAGGGTGTGTAAAAGAAGAAAATTGAAAGTGAATATAGGAAAGAGTAAGGTGATGAGGATAACAAAAAGATTAGGTGACGAAAGATTGGATATCAGATTGGAGGGAGAGAGTATGGAGGAGGTGAATGTATTCAGATATTTGGGAGTGGACATGTCAGCAGATGGGTCTATGAAGGATGAGGTGAATCATAGAATTGATGAGGGAAAAGGGTGAGTGGAGCACTTCGAGTCTGTGGAGACAAAGAACTTTGTCCATGGAAGTAAAGAAGGGAATGTATGAGAGTATAGTTATACCAACACTCTTATATGGGTGTGAAGCATGGGTGATAAATGTTGCAACGAGGAGAAGGCTGGAGGCAGTGGAGATGTCATGTCTGAGGTCAATGTGTGGTGTGAATATAATGCAGAGAATTCGGAGTTTGGAAATTAGGAGGAGGTGCGGGATTACCAAAACTATTATCCAGAGAGCTGAGGAGGGGTTGTTGAGGTGGTTCGGACATGTAGAGAGAATGGAACGAGGCAGAATAACTTCGAGAGTGTATAAATCTGTAGTGGAGGGAAGGCGGGGTAGGGATCGGCCTAGGAAAGGTTGGAGGGAGGGGGTAAAGGAAGTTTTGTGTGCGAGGGGCTTGGACTTCCAGCAAGCATGTGTGAGCGTATTTGATAGGAGTGAATGGAGACAAATGGTTTTTAATACTTGACGTGCTGTTGGAGTGTGAGCAAAGTAACATTTATGAAGGGATTCAGGGAAACCGGCAGGCCGGACTTGAGTTCTGGAGATGGGAAGTACAGTGCCGGCACTCTGAAGGAAGGGTGTTAATGTTGCAGTTTTATAACTGTAGTGTAAAGCACCCCTCTGGCAAGACAGTGATGGAGTGAATGATGATGAAAGTTTTTATCTTTTTCGGGCCACCCTGCCTTGGTGGGAATCGGCTGATGTGTTAATAAAAAAAAAATATATATATATAATATACTTTCGTTATATATATTGTCAATATTAATGTTTTTTTTAAAATGTTATCGACATTAAAAAACAAATCTTTTAACTGAACAAGTAAGTCAAATAAATAAACCTGTCAGTATTTTTTATCCTTAGAGGTTAACGAAGATCAAGTATCAGAAATCAATACCATCACTTGCCTGCTCGTCCAGCGTCTTACAAGTCCTGCTTTCTGACACACCAGTGCCATTGGCCCAGCACCGGAGTCCTGCTCACTGACACACCAGTGCCATTGGACCAGCACCGGAGTCCTGCTCACTGACACACCAGTGCCATTGGCCCAGCACCGGAGTCCTGCTCACTGACACACCAGTGCCATTGGCCCAGCACCGGAGTCCTGCTCACTGACACACCAGTGCCATTGGACCAGCACCGGAGTCCTGCTCACTGACACACCAGTAATATCTGTCCAGTACCGGAGTCCTGCCCCTGCTGAAGCTGTGTTACTAATCATGCACCAGGGTCCTGCTCCCTGCTAAAGCAGTGTTATTAATGCTGCTAAAGCAGCAGTGTCCTGCAGCAGGGTCCTGAAGCAGGGTCCTGAAGCAGGGTCCTGAAGCAGGGTCCTGCAGCAGGGTCTTGAAGCAGGGTCCTGCAGCAGGGTCCTGAAGCAGGGTCCTGCAGCAGGGTCCTGAAGCAGGGTCCTGCAGCAGGGTCTTGAAGCAGGGTCCTGAAGCAGGGTCCTGAAGCAGGGTCCTTCTCACCTCCACAAATTCCGAAACCACTGCTGTCATCTGATCGCCACCACTGTCTACCTACCTTCACTACCACTCAACACCACAAATCACTGTACTTAATATCCACCACACCATCACCACCACTATCAACACACCCTCACCACCACTATCAACACACCCTCACCACCACTATCAACACACCATCACCACCACTATCAACACACCCTCACCACCACTATCAACACACCCTCACCACCACTATCAACACACCGTCACCACCACTATCAACACACCATCACCACCACTATCAACACACCGTCACCACCACTATCAACACACCCTCACCACCACTATCAGCACACCCTCACCACCACTATCAGCACACCCTCACCACCACTATCAACACACCGTCACCACCACTATCAACACACCGTCACCACCACTACTTCCTTAAAAGTAATGATAATGGAAATGGAAAAAAGAAAAATGAAGTTATTTAACTGTATTTGCAATAAATCACTATTATATATATGTATATATATATATATATATATATATATATATATATATATATATATATATATATATATATATATATATATATATATATATATATATATAATTTAATGTCAGGAGACAAAACTTGGTCGAGTACCACATTAGTATAGGTAGTAGTGATGTAATTTCCTGCTTTCTGGTCAGTCATATTTGTGACGGCTTTCAAAAACACTTCCTGGAGCTGTCGACCCCAAAGCACAGGGTCGATTATGTTAATATTTGGATTACTCCAGTTCAGCAGATTATCTAAGGCGATTCTATGGATCATGCAAGCATTGCTTTGGTCGTCACTTTTACTTGCGTATTAATGTTCAGTTATAATCTAACTGACAAGTCTTTCATGTTTCCCCTATGTGCTTCTTATCGCAGTGTCTACGAGTTATTGTATATATTATAACTGTGAAAACTGGGGTGAGGAAGAGGGTTGATTTCTGGTGAGTTCTTATATGGATGTTGTGGCTGTAATTGCCACATTGCTGTTGTTCATGGCGAGAGTACTAAGTTTCAGGATGGACTATACTGTACATGTATAGTCCCTGGTGAAAAAGAATGGAAGTAGAGAAGTGTGAAAGCTTGTGTAATGTAAGTCAACTCTTGCTCGAGAAATTCAACACTGAAAATTCGATGGGTTCTGTGAAAGAAGCAGATTACTACCATTCTCTTTGATGGTGTGTCATGGTGAGAATAAAAGTGCATCAGGCCATCCTTGTTATTGGGTTTCGTGTACACTTTGAAGGAAAGAATGTCACTGATATCCTGCAGAGAAGGACGTCAAGGAAGGGGAGTCGACCCTCTCTTTCGTGTTCCAAAGCGAACTCGTTGATAGGATCGAATATGTTGATTCTATTGAGAATGATGGAACAAAATCCCTCTGTTTTGAGGCTCTACATAAAGATGGCTACTCCGGCATTAAGTGGGGTGTCCATAGTCTTGCCATTTATTTTATACCAATTGTCCTCGTATTTGAAGAAGATGAAGTTGACACAAAGGTCAATTAACTCTATTGACGTATTAGTTAGAACATTAAATGACAGATATGTTGCGTCATTTACTGCAGAGACAAAAAAATATCCAAGTAACAGCAACAGAAATGTAGAAATGCACAATGGATATTGTTATATATATGTAGTTGCATATTCCGGTACTATTAGGAATCCTGGAGGGCAAACATTTAAGTGGGTGACTGATTTTGTTTTCCTCTTCCTGAAACGCCTAGTTTTTATTTCCTGCATAACAATAAAAAGACAGATCAAACCGGCTATAAATTTTCAGTACTGGTTAACGGTAACTTGGACAAACTTCTTGGAATAATTAGCATGTGTAGAAGCCATATGATCGAGGTTATACAGCCCAATCCCTTCTTCCTGGATTTTTTTTATTGTTAACACATGGGCGTCTCCCACCAAGGCAGGGTGGAGAAGAGTGTTGCCCACGGCGATGGGCATAATTCCTTCATCTCTCTGTCTAAGGACACAAAAAAGCGATACACCAAAGAACAAAGATTTAACTTTTTCAGTTATCAAACCAGCAAAAGATTTGAAATGAACCTTGTGAGCTCCGATAGGAGGGCCTCTGTAGTCTCCCATACAAGTGGCCTCTGTAGTCTCCCATACAAGTGGCCTCTGTAGTCTCCCATACAAGTGGCCTCTGTAGTCTCCCATACAAGTGGTGTCTTTAGTCTCCCATACAAGTGGCATCTTTAGTCTCCCATACAACTGGACGTCTTTAGTCTCCCATACAAGTGGCGTCTTTAGTCTCCCATACAAGTGGCATCTTTAGTCTCCCATACAAGTGGCATCTTTAGTCTCCCATACAAGTGGCGTCTTTATTCTCCCATACAACTGGCGTCTTTAGTCTCCCATACAAGTGGCGTCTTTAGTCTCCCATACAAGTGGCATCTTTAGTCTCCCATACAAGTGGCCTCTGTAGTCTCCCATACAAGTGACGTCTTTATTCTCCCATACAACTGGCGTCTTTAGTCTCCCATACAACTGGCGTCTTTAGTCTCCCATACAAGTGGCATCTTTAGTCTCCCATACAAGTGGCGTCATTATTCTCCCATACAACTGGCGTCTTTAGTCTCCCATACAAGTGGCGTCTTTAGTCTCCCATACAAGTGGCATCTTTAGTCTCCCATACAAGTGGCCTCTGTAGTCTCCCATACAAGTGGCATATTTAGTCTCCCATACAAGTGGCGTCTTTAGTCTCCCATACAAGTGGCCTCTGTAGTCTCCCATACAAGTGGCGTCTTTAGTCTCCCATACAAGTGGCCTCTGTAGTCTCCCATACAAGTGGCCTCTGTAGTCTCCCATACAAGTGGCGTCTTTAGTCTCCCATACAAGTGGCGTCTTTAGTCTCCCATACAAGTGGCGTCTTTATTATCCCATACAAGTGGCGTCTTTATTCTCCCATACAAGTGGCGTCTTTATTCTCCCATACAAGTGGCGTCTTTATTCTCCCATACAAGTGGCGTCTTTAGTCTCCCATACAAGTGGCCTCTGTAGTCTCCTATACAAGTGGCGTCTTTAGTCTCCCATACAAGTGGCCTCTGTAGTCTCCCATACAAGTGGCGTCTTTAGTCTCCCATATAAGTGGCGTCTTTAGTCTCCCATAAAACTGGCGTCTTTAATAATAATAATAATAATAATAATATCTTTATTTACTACAAGTACATGTACATGGTATACAGTCCTAGCTGACATCAGTGACATACTACTATATAGAAAGTCCCTTGTTATGCTGAGCATTTCGGGCAGATTAGGTCAGTGTCCCAGGATGCGACTCACACCAGTCGACTAACACCCAGGTACCCATTTTACTGATGGGGAACATAGACAACAGGTGTAAAGAAACACGTCCAATGTTTCTGCCCTGGCTGGGAATCGAACCCAGGCCCTCGCCGTGTGAAGCGAGAGCCTTAGCCACCAGACCACCAGAGCCCCCATACCTCCTATACCACTGGCGTCTTTTTCCAGTATAGCCTCCAGCAGAGAACGATATAATTACTTTGTAAATGTATAATTCTTGCACGAACAGTGATTACTCAGTGGGGGCAGTGGTATTAGAACTGCTGGTTCCCCTGGTTCTGTAAGTGTTTGAGCAGGATCAGCATCTCTGGAGATGCTGCTGACCAGTGAGGATTCGAACTCAGGTCACCAGTTCTCCACTAATGCAGCTGGCTGATAACCCGATGCCTTAAACCACTGAACCACAGATGCTTCATAACTTTGTGTGGCCAGCAGGAGCGCTTGCCATATTTTTCACCAAGCCGAGCACTCCAGAGGGCTTTATGCGGGGTTCATGGCTACTTTATCCTATATTATATGCACTCTCCTCACCAGTGATACTTCCTCTAATACACTCCTGAAAACAGACAAAATTATACACACACTGAAATATCACAATCAATAAGAATCCGAACCAATGCCACCAGTTCACGACGAATGTAGTTGTCTGGTAACCTGACACCCTAAACCACTCAGCCGCGGATAGGATGAGGCACTCGGAAATTTTTCCATGAAAAACAGCAATTCTATTTTTCAAACTTATTCCATACAAACAACTAAATAATTAACCAAGCAAGCAAGTACTTAAATATTTCAGTAATTGTTATTTAGGTTTCCTGTACATTATATTCTTAGTTTTTTACAATAGTCTTGAAGGCATATAGATGTAATGGTCACATACAAATAACATTATAAATACTGTAACTTATTGCTCATCACAAAATTAATTTCTTTAATAAAATCGTTATTAAAAATTACACAACCTAAAATCAAGAAGTCGCTTCGTTTGAGGAAAATAATTAGGCCTCTAACGTTTGAAGGCTACCAGATGATGCATTCTTAGGATAATGTACAGAATTAAAAACGCAATTACACAGCCTAAACCTAAAATACGTTTTATCTGTCATAATATTCTTTAGCCATTTAGCACAGATGCAATTCAGAAATACTTAGCTTTAATTAGGGGAAGCGCTAAATCCGAAGGGCCCTGTATCAGCTGGGTAATGGGAATCATTCGGATGCGATCCAAGGAAAGGAATGCAGGGTCCGTCATGTTTCTTAAATCAAGAAATAATTCTATATCATTTCTACATTATAAGTGACAAAATGCACCTACACACTCCATCTATTACCTTTGGAAATCCGATCAAATGAGGGTTTTTTAAAATTATTGCACGGAAGCGAATTTCTGGGATAGTCTGCAGCAGTGTGCTAGCATCTTCACGTGTCAATTGTTTCAAAAATCATCATTTAGTAATAGTTCACCGGGGGTGAAAATCTGAAGCCGATCGCATAAGGCGTTCTCTAGTTATAAACGAAAGCCTTCGAGATAGTTAGTGAAGACAAGAATACAACAGATAACAACGTGCAGTTACTGACGTGTGACTGTCCAGTATTTAAGGGTTCACTAATCTAGTGATAATTACAAATACTTTCTCACCACAAAACCCTCGTCTTTAATAAATTCTACTGCTACGTCAGTACCATACCTTCTCCAACACCACTACCACCATCACCACCACCGCATGACCATCGCCACCACCACCACCACCGCCTATCCTATCCTTGTCTCCTTCAGGACAGCTGCACATCACCATTGGTTCCTCCTCACGTCCCCAGTGAGGTGATTTCCCAGTGGGATCCCTTTCATCCAATCTCTCTTATCTCGCCCAGAACCCCAGAGATGACTTAGTTCATCTCTCGAGGTAGCCTCCTCCGTCGTGTCGACCAGTGTCAAACTTTTGTTAATGGGGCTTATCTGGAGGACGCCCCGCCTGAAATATGGGCACCAAGACCCGTAAATCTATATTGTTAATGTTATCTTAGTAATGTAATCTCTGCGTTTCTTTTTACGGTTGTTGACTTTAATTATTGTTTTGTCAGAGTAATACTTATTATCTTTGACTAGTTTTACAGTTAATGGGATTCGTTAATTTTACTACTACTGCTGCTATTATTATTATTATTATTATTATTATTATTATTATGGTTGTTGTTGTTGTTGTTGTTGTTGTTTTTATTATTATTATTTTAATTATTGGAAGCGTTAAAACAGTAAGGGTCATACTGTGCCAATAATAATAATAGTAATAATCAAGTATGATCTCTTATCCAACATCAAGGAATAATACCCCATGAAGAATAATGAGGTTTGGATGACCATTCACGTTCAAAGTATCTCTTATGACTCTTCTCACAGGTCCAGAAACTCACCACAACTTCCAGTGTCTCTCAGAACATTATCATAACATTCAGTGTATTTTAAGAATGTTTAGCGCTGCAGTCTCCTTGCAAGACTCTTTCTTCTACTTCCCACTTTCCTACAAAGTTTTATTTTGGTTTTTTGTTTTTAGTGGGGGAATTCAGATATGATGGCGCATCTTTTGCCAGATATGAAGGAGTCGAGTATGTTACAGGATTGATTCCCATGATGCTGCTGCCTATATACCAGTTCCCTCTACGCTCTATGTCTGCAGGAAGCCTCCGGTGCTGTATTCTTTCTAAATAAAATCTGATAGAGTCGAACATTACGGAGACTCAAGTCAAGCATAATCATGCCATAAGCAGATTCAGAAGTTGGAAGCTTGAACATCGGTCTTCAGGAACCTGGAAAGGGAGCAGGACTGATCAAAGGGTTGAGCCTTAATTAAGGGAAGTTGGAGCTGGGATAAGTTAGGTAACTAGAGGTATCAACTCCATTAGTAGTATAATTGTCTGTGGGGATTCGCCTGTACGATTTCCTCGATAAATAATTCTTAGTTTAACTAGACAATGTGTTCTAAGGACTGTGAATTGCATACTCGGTAAGCCCTAAGAAATAAGCCCAACATCCCAGTCAAATAAGAGGTGTCATTTCCAGTTTATTTCATAAGACTTACCCGTATGTGATTCGCAGTTCTTAGAGCAGGAGGACCACATATGTTTATAGCACTCTTTGAGAGTTAGGTTACAATAGAAATTTCATGATTCTTCTCATTTCTGGGCGAGAGTCAACGTTTAGGGGCCAAAGAGAAGAAAAACTTAGAAGCAAGAATTTTAATTGTTATTCCTCTCTCGGGAGAATTTAAATCTTCAAATGAAATTCTATCCCATAATTATGTGAACTTTGCCTTCGTCAGTTTAAAAACAGTTAAGAATTTTGTAAAAGGAAGATTTTCAGAATATTACGACTCTGATAAGTGTAATAAAATGGAAATAATAATAATAATAATAATAACAATAATAATAATAATACGGTGGTATGTTGGTGCCTAAATACAGAGCCATTATGTTAACTGGTGGAGAGCAACAAGAGACAGTAGAGGCAGAAAGGTAAAGCGATTATAATTAATCGCAGTGTTACTAATTTCTACACTCAAAGCGAGAATGACGAGTCATTACTGAAGTCTTATATTCTAAAAACTGACACTTTGTACACTGATAACTGAGTAACAAAAAGAAAGGTCGAGGTCACCTTGAATGTCATGTTAGGCTGCCCGTATACTCTAAATTCAATGAAATTAAACTGAATTATTATATGTTTGATGTATGCCTTGTGATAGGACTACATAACAGTTATATTGGCCCATAGTGTAAGTTTTATTCTTTATATTTATTCTATATATGTCTGTATGTCTGAAGCTAAGATACGGTAGGACACACTTGAGAATAAATATTTGTATGCTATATAGCACACACTGGTGCACTGAGGAGTCTGTGGAGACAAAGAACTTTATTCATGGAAGCAAATAGAGGAATTTATGAGAGTATTGTTATACCAACGCTCTTATATGGGTGTGAGACATGGGTTGTGAATGTTGCAACAAGGAGAAGGCTGGAGGCAGTGGAGATATCGTGTCTGAGGGAAATGTGTGGTGTGAATATAATGCAGAGAATTCGTAGTTTGGAAATTAGGAGGAGGTGTGGGATTACCAAAACTATTATCCAGAGGGCTAAGAAGGGGTTGTTGAGGTGGTCAAGACATGTAGAGAGGAAGGAACGAAATAGAATGACTTCGAGAGTGTATAAATCTGTAGTGGAGGGAAGGCGGGGTAGGAGTCGTCCTAGGAAAGGTTGGAGGGAGGGAGGTAAAGGGGGTTTTGTGTGCGAGGGGCTTGGACTTCCAGCAAACATGCGTGAGCGTGTTAGATAGGAGCGAATGGAGACAAATGGTTTTTAGGACTTGACGTGCTGTTGGAGTGTGAGCAAAGTAACATTTATGATGGGATTCAGGAAAACCGGCAGGCCGGACTTGAGTCCTGGAGATGGGAAGTACAGTGCCGGCAGTTTTATAACTGTAGTGTAAGAACGCCTCTAGTAACACAGTGATGGAGTGAATGATGATGAAAGTTTTTCTTTTTCGGGCCACCCTTCCTTGGTGGGAGACGGCCGATGTGTTAATAAAAAAAATAAAAGTAACAGGAGTCCATAAGTTATTTTACAGCTCTATACATCACTAGTAAGACCTCAGATTATGCTGCACAGTTTTGGTCTCCTTACTACAGGATGGATATAAATTAATTGGAGAACATACAGAGAAGAATGACAAAGGTGATTCACTGTATAAGGAATTTAAAATGTGAAGATAGACAAAGAGCCTCAAATCTTCACTCTCTTTAGAGACTTAGAATGAGAAGAGATATCATTGAAGTATATAAATGGATGATGGGCATAAACAACGGCGATATTAATAAAACACTGGGATATCGAATCACGTAAGAACCAGAAATAATGGATTTAAGTTAGATAAATTTAGATTTAGAAAGGACATAGGTAAGTACTGGTTTTCAAACTGACTTGTCGATGCATTTACTTATATATATATATATATATATATATATATATATATATATATATATATATATATATATATATATATATATATATATATATATATATATATATATACAATTTTTTTTGTCATAATTAATAAATGAACAAATCGACTCCAGGGTGAGGGACTGATTACCTCAAACTCCTCCTCAGCTTCCACCCTTTTCTGTGCACTGGACTGAAGAAGTCACTGTGGGGCGAAACCTTTTCCAGAATAAAGATACCCAGATGTTGCATATCTATCTCGTTTATCAACTCGTCTTTGTTATTCATTTATTCACAATATTTGACAGCTATGATGTCGAGTGACAAGGTTTTCTCAGAGGTCCCTTTACTTCCGTGGGAGTTGAAACTTACGGTGGATATACAGTGGAATTCCAGTTGGTGTGCGGGATGGATACTCAGAACAGGTAAGACTGCGCTTGATTTTAACCTTGGCCAGAAATGGGAGAAAAGCTGCCGGTAATGGGAGCCAAGGAAGTCATGATGGTAGTAGAGGCACTGGTGAGGGTGTTAGCACATAACTAACACCCGCTGCCACAGACATTTTTCTCAAGCAAGAAAACGTACCACCTCCTTCAGGTCCACCATCACACCCTCATGTGCATTTATAAACACGCTTGCCCGCACGCACGCACACATGAGCACATGAACACACTCATACACTGTTCAACAAATCATCAAACAACAATGGCAGATGACTACATAGTAGAAATAATTCCGACCGGAGATCCGAATGTGATGATGAATAATAATTTAGGGTTATACAAATTAGGTTCATATATAACTAATATAATTTGGGAAGAAGTTAAGCTATGTGTGACAGGTCCGTGACACACCCACGTCTAACATCATACCGGGACGGATCTTAAGTAAAAAATGGGGTGATTTCTCAGCCTGATAAGTCTTCTACTGTTCTATTATTTTTACAGGTCCTTGATAATGCGAGAAATCACGAAAGCCCTTGGATGTTTAATATTTTGTCAGAGTTGCTGTAGATCAGAGTAAACAGATGATATTACAATATGCAGAACAACCACTGTGAAAAAATAGCGAAATTCCAAGCGATTGGAATTTTGCAATTTTTCACAGTGGTTGTTCCCTCTCAAAACTCACTTCTTGAGGTGTTACTAAGCCTTCAACAGTTCAAAACTCAATGAGATATGACGCTCTCCTGAAGACCATGCATGAGAGTGTACTGAATCTTAGTTCAGGAGCCGTGTCTACAATCCCAGTTATGGAGCCATGTCTACAATCCCAGTTTTGGAGCCGTGTCTACAATCCCAGTTATGGAGTCATGTCTACAATCCCAGTTTTGGAGCCGTGTCTACAATCCCAGTCACGGTGACATGTCTAGTCACGAAGTGCCCACCATTCCAGTCATGGAGTCGGGTTCACCATCCCGGCCATGGTTACAACCCCACCGTCACAATCACTCTGCCACGTCTGTCGTGTTGGGGTTGAGCGGCGCTTGTCAGGACAAACCACCTTGTCCGTGCTGCAGAGTGGCTAGCTTGGTACCTGACATGCTAGGTAGCAGAGCGGAGCACAGACAAAACACGGGGAACCGCTGGAAGTTTATTGAAATAGTTAACAGCAGACTGGACGTGTAGAGGGAGACAGGGCGAGGTACTAGGGAGAGGGAGATGTGAACGGAGCGAAGGTCAGTCAGTGAATAAGGTGGAACTCATGACCTATGTGTTCAGCTGCGTCCGGCACAGACGTCGCAAACACACTCTCACGGGAATCGTGGTTTTGAGGGAGGTACGATATGTTATATGGGAGCATGATCCAGGAGGCCTGGTCTCAGACCGAGCCGCGGGGGCGTTGACCCCCGAAACCCTCTCCAGGTATACTCCACTTATGCTTACATGTCCCCCGTTACAAGTCATCATGATGCTGTGTCCACCGTCACACTCATTGTGCTGTGCCCACAGTCATAGTTACTGTGCTGTGCCCACCCCTCATAGTCACTGTGCTGTGCCCACCCTCATAGTCATTGTGCCATGCCCACCCTCACTGTCACTGTGCCATGCCCACCCTCATAGTCACTGTGCCATGCCCACCCTTATAGTCACTGCTGTGCCCACCCTCATAGTAACTGTTCCATGCAAAACCCTCACAGTCACTGCGCCATGCCCACCCTCATAGTCACTGTGCAATGCCCACCCTCACAGTCACTGTGCCATGCCCACCCTCACTGTCACTGTGTCATGCCCACCTTGACAATTACGTTGACGTGCTCAGTGTCAGTCACCGTGCCATACCCACGGTGCTGTGTTCACCTAGAATGACTAGTTGCAAATCTGCATATAGAAATGCCAAGGAAATAATGATCCTCTTTAAGTAGCTCTCTCTAGGCTGGAATGTTGCCGTGCTTTAACAGCCCCTTTTTTAGGCTGGCAAAATTTCAGATACAGAGAATGTACAAAGAACTTTCACTTCATTTATAAGTTAAATCAAGCACATAAATTACTAAGAAAGTTTAAAGTCCCTTGACATGTACTCCTTGGAACGAAGGCAGAAAAGATACTTTAGAATATACTTCTTGAAAATCTTAAGAGGGACTGATCCCAAATCTGCATACAGAAATCACTCCCTGTAAAAGCAAGGGGCTTGGTATACGGATAAAATACCCCTAATGAGTGCCATGAAAACACTGAGAGGCAATACAATAATTATAAATGGCCCATGACTATTTAACAACCTCTTTCCATTCACAAGGAGATTACAATAGACCCCTTGCTGTTTTCAAGAGACTGTTACTGGTGGCCGCCTGCTGTCGGCTATCGGCAACAGCCTGGTTGATCAGACAGTGGTCCACAAGGAGGCCTGATCAGGGATCAAACCGCTGGGACGCTGATTCTCGGTGCACTCACCAGGTAGACTCTGGACAGACTCATATGAAAGCAAGAGGCTCACCAGACGATATTTAATACATTCATTGAAAAGCGACGGTACAATGAGTCCACCAAGAGATAACACAATGAGTGTAAGGGGACCAAGTCTTTCCAACATCCCCATGTCATACATTAGGGGGATTACCAACAGATCCCAGGCTATCTCCAAGAGTGAACGTGATTGTTTTGCGTTCAACGGACTGCGTGCAGCCAGCAGCAATAACCTGGCTGATAAAGCCTTAATCATCTAGGAGGCCTTGTGTGCAGGGGAGTTGACCCCCGAAAATATCCTTCAGGTATATCGTGGTCAGCAAGATAACATCTGTCCTTGTGGTAAATACCACATCAGATGTGTTTGTCAAGACCACACCAGACCTCGTCGTCAAGACCACATTCATGGGCCAACTATTTATTAAACTCTCGGATACTGTAGCTGTAAATCTTAAGAAAAGAAGAAAACAAATCTGCATATTTTCTTGCTTGCATAACTTTAAGAAAAGTAGCCTAGACAACCTCTTTTTCTTAACCCGTTCTTGGAGCACGTGGCAATTTTGTAAGGGAAACTCTCCTATTTTTTTCCTTCACTGATATTATAATCCTTCATAAAAAAACATATAACGAGCTTCATATTTCTTACGAATTAGGAAAGACGTCGTCTTCCCGTTTATGTAATACAGCTATTTATCATTTACCTGTTAATGTCTATGCCTAAATTAAGGATCATTTATAACAAATTAACATAACTTTCCCTTACCTAAACTGTCTAATTTAAGTAGCATTTAATTTTGCTACTTAAAATTGAAAATGCAAAATCTCGTTAGGAAGCGAAGGATGTATACTGAGTACAAGGTTTGATATCGATAGTCAACTCAAAAGCTTTTCCCTGCAGCTCTTCCAACACACTGGCGATGTTTACATCACAGACTAAAAGACCATCCCACTTTCTTCTCAGCTGCATCGGCAGAATCATTCGCTTCTCTGAACGTTGGTAAACATGCTGGTGTTTGCCTCCTCGAGCTGAGACCTGCATCGAGGTGTATAAGAGGAAAAGTATGATATTACTAAGAGAATGTGGAAATAAAGACACGTGTACATATCTGAGGCATTTTATTAAAGAAGACATTTCGCCAATGGTGATTTATTAAATCGCCACCAACAGCAAAACGCTTTCTTCAATAAAATATCCTAAACGTGCACACGTATCTACATTTATTTTCACAATGCGTTTAAGACCTGTCTTTCATGTAGTTTATTAAACTTTTTTATGCGTCTCATAATGCAACTAATGTATGCATAATATTACTCTCCCTTCTTAATGCATTAATCTTCTGGTCCACAACCATAGTAACTAACCTAGCCAGCAGAATCCCAAATTCCACTGCTCTGGTCCACAGCCATAGGGACTAACCTAGCCAGCAGAATCCCAAATTCCACTGCTCTGGTCCACAACCATAGGGACTAACCTAGCCAGCAGAATCCCAAATTCCACTGCTCTGGTCCACAGCCATAGGGACTAACCTAGCCAGCAGAATCCCAAATTCCACTGCTCTGGTCCACAACCATAGGGACTAACCTAGCCAGCAGAATCCCAAATTCCACTGCTCTGGTCCACAACCATAGGGACTAACCTAGTCAGCAGAATCCCAAATTCTACTGCTCTGGTCCACAACCATAGGGACTAACCTAGCCAGCAGAATCCCAAATTCTACTGCTCTGGTCCACAGCCATAGTAACTAACCTAGCCAGCAGAATCCCAAATTCTACTGCTCTGGTCCACAGCCATAGTAACTAACCTAGCCAGCAGAATCCCAAATTCTACTGCTCTGGTCCACAACCATAGGGACTAACCTAGCCAGCAGAATCCCAAATTCCACTGCTCTGGTCCACAACCATAGTAACTAACCTAGCCAGCAGAATCCCAAATTCCACTGCTCTGGTCCACAACCATAGGGACTAACCTAGCCAGCAGAATCCCAAATTCTACTGCTCTGGTCCACAACCATAGTAACTAACCTAGCCAGCAGAATCCCAAATTCCACTGCTCTGGTCCACAACCATAGGGACTAACCTAGCCAGCAGAATCCCAAATTCCACTGCTCTGGTCCACAACCATAGGGACTAACCTAGCCAGCAGAATTCCAAATTCTACTGCTCTGGTCCACAACCATAGGGACTAACCTAGCCAGCAGAATCCCAAATTCTACTGCTCTGGTTAGTTATTAAAGAGTGCAGACATAGCTCCTTTGCATAAGGGAGGTAGTAGAGCACTAGCTAAAAATTACAGACCAGTAGCCCTCACTTCTCACATCATAAAAATCTTTGAAAGAGTGATGAGACGGCAGATTACAAACTTCATGGACCAGCACAACCAACATAACCCGAACCAGCATGGCTTCAGAGCGGGACGATCATGCCTGTCACAGCTGCTGAACCATTATGACAGAATTACGGAGGCATTGGAGGACGACCAAAACGCAGATGTGATTTACACAGATTTTGCAAAGGCGTTTGACAAATGCGATCATGGAGTGATAGCGCACAAAATGAGGGCCATAGGCATTACTGGGAAGGTAGGCAGATGGATATTTGAGTTCCTAACACACAGAACACAAAAAGTAGTAGTGAACAGGGCAAGATCCAGCATCGGCGAGGTCAAAAGCTCAGTGCCCCAAGGCACTGTCCTGGCACCTCTGCTGTTTCTCATCCTCATAGCAGACATAGATAAAAACACCCAGCACACTTTTGTATCATCATTTGCAGATGACACTAAAATAAGCATGAAAGTCACTACGGTAGAAGACACTGAAAAATTACAGGAGGACATAAGCAGGGTCTTCCAGTGGGCAGTGGAGAACAACATGACGTTCAATGGTGATAAGTTTCAGCTGCTTAGGTATGGAAAAATGAAGAACTCAAAAGGAACACTATATACAAAACGCAAGAGGGTCACCACATAGAACGAAAGGAACACGTTAAGGACTTGGGAATAATTATGTCTGCTGATCTGTCTTTTAAAGACCATAACAAGACAAAGATCACAACAGCCAGGAAGATGACGGGGTGGGTATTGAGAACTTTCAAAACAAGGGAAATAATGCCGATGGGGACACTCTTCAAATCGCTAGTGCTCCCTCACTTAGAATACTGCTCTGTGCTGACGGCCCCGTTCAGGGCAGGAGAAATATCAGAGCTGGAACAAATTCAGAGATCGTTTACGGCTCACATTGAGCCATTGAAACATCTAAATTATTGGGAACGCCTTCAAGTCTTGAACATGTACTCATTGGAGCAGAGGAGAGAGAGATACATGATAATATATACTTGAAAAGTACTTGAGGGCCTGGTCCCAAATCTGCACACTGCCATAACAACATACTGGAGTGAGAGATATGGGAGAAAGTGTAAAATAAACCCAGTGAGGAGCAGGGGTGCGGTGGGGACAATACGGGAGCATTGTATTAACATCCGGGGTCCCAGACTATTCAACATCTTACCAGAAGATATCCGAAACATCGCTGGAACCAGTGTAGAAGCCTTCAAGAGGAAACTGGACAAGTATCTTCATCGGGTGCCAGATCAACCAGGCTGTGATGGATATGTGGGGCAGCGGGCCTCCAGCAGCAACAGCCTGGTTGACCAGGCAAGCACCAGACGAGCCTGGCCCATGGCCGGGCTCAGAGAGTAGATACTCTCGAAACTCTTCAAAGGTATATCAAAGTTCAAAGGTAAGACGAGGACCAGGCAGAACTACAAAGGGATCTGGACAGGCTGCAAGCCTGGTCCAGCAATTGGCTCCTGGAGTTCAACCCCACCAAGTGCAAAGTCATGAAGATTGGGGAAGGGCAAAGAAGACCGCAGACGGAGTATAGTCTAGGGGGCCAAAGACTACAAACCTCACTCAAGAAAAAGGATCTTGGGGTGAGTATAACACCAGGCACATCTCCTGAGGCGCATATCAACCAAATAACTGCTGCAGCATACGGGCGCCTAGCAAACCTAAGAACAGCATTCCGACATCTTAATAAAGAATCGTTCAGGACCCTGTACACTGTGTACGTTAGGCCCATACTGGAGTATGCAGCACCAGTTTGGAACCCACATTTAGCCAAGCACGTAAAGAAGCTAGAGAAAGTGCAAAGGTTTGCAACAAGACTAGTCCCGGAGCTAAGGGGTATGTCCTACGAGGAGAGGTTAAGGGAAATCGACCTGACGACACTGGAGGACAGGAGAGATAGGGGGGACATGATAACGACATATAAAATACTGAGAGGAATTGAAAAGGTGGACAGGGACAGAATGTTCCAGAGATGGGACACAGCAACAAGGGGACACAGTTGGAAGTTGAAGACTCAGATGAATCACAGGGATGTTAGGAAGTATTTCTTCAGTCACAGAGTGGTCGGGAAGTGGAATAGCTTGGGAAGCGATGTAGTGGAGGCAGGTTCCATACACAGCTTTAAGAAGAGGTATGATAAAGCTCATGGCGCAGGGAGAGTGACCCAGTAGCGGCCAGTGAAGAGGCGGGGCCAGGAGCTATGTCTCGACCCCTGCAACCACAACTAGGTGAGTACACACACACACACACACACACACACACACACACACACACACATTGACACTAATGCAATTACAAATACCCACAAATAAATATTCAAATACGCACACGCATATATGCACACAAAGTGTGTGGATGTATGTGTAGAGGTTTGGAAGACAAAAGATGCAAATCTCCCTGAAAGAGGATTACCTCGGGGCGAGCACAGTTCCAGCATTTAGCTTGACACAGAACCGTATAACTGCCGCAACAAGCGGGATTGCTACAGATTTAAGGGTAGCTTTAAGGACCCTCATCAAGGAGGCATTCAAGACCATATACACGGCATACGTCAGGCCTATTTTGGAGTATGGCGCAGCAATATGGAGCCTGCATCTGAAGAAACACGTCAAGAAGTTAGAAAAAGTGTAAAGGTTTGCAACGAGACTATTTACAGAGCTGAGATGCATGAGCTGTGAGAGACTAGAGGAGATAAACATGATGAAATAACAGGACGTTTGATGTACGTGGAAAACTGTACGAGTGAACAGCGAGATGGGACGATCTCGGTTTACGAGATAATGAGTGCGAGACACTCAGGGTATTATTTTATTAATGGTGTACACTTCCGACAAGTCACTCAGGCTTCTGGGACTGACTGCCTCCTACCAAGACCCAGGAACTGCTCACCTCGCAACTTCTCATTATACTTTCTCTACTCTTATCTTCGTCTGTATTCGACTGAAGAAGCCTGCTGAAAAGGCGATACGTTTCGTCAATAAAGATACCCAAGTACTGTACGTGTCTTATTCATCAACTCGGCGTGACGGGTTATTCTGCTAGTCGTAAATAAAACTAGAAATTATAACAGTAATCCGTTTCGAATCAGGTTAATATTGCAATAGATGGAGGAATAACTCATGTCGAGTCTGGAAAACATGTATAATAATAATAATAATAATAATAATAATAATAATAATAATAATAATAATAATAATAATAATAATAATAATAATAATAATAATAATAATAATAATAATAATAATAATAATAATAATAATAATAATAATAATGACAATAATAATAATAATAAATCTTTATTTCATTAAAGTTACACATTACAATTAATACAGGAATATATAGTTGACTTTTTATGGTATTCTTTAAAGAACACCATTTATTATGCAAAGTATTTCGGGCAGCTTTAAAGATTAACATATAACTACAGACATTTATAAGATTAAGTTGGTTTATTTACTGTTAAAATTTACAATATTGACTAACAATTTGCTTTATGATTACGAAAATTTTTGGATTTCTCTGTAAGAATTTGTTATAAAGTTTGAACTGGACATAAACTAATGATAGTGAGAAAAACAATATAAATGATAATATGAATTAGATAAATCAGGGATTATTCTGATAAATTGGCTTTTAATATAATTAGTCTATGCAGAATTTAGGTCAGGTGAAGGAGGTGCCTTTTAATTATATTTTTGGAAACAGGTGGCGGGCTGGAATTTTTTTTTTGCATTTCTTGGAAGGGATTTCCAAATTTTAGTGCCTTTTATACTCAAGGAGTTTTGAGATAGACTGATTTGAACGCGTAGTATGTGGCAGCGGTACTTGCTTCATCCACTGAGTTCGTGTTGTGTTGCAGCTCTCCAGGAAGTCAAAGCGCTGGGCAGAAGTACATTCCGAGTGTGCTATACATAGATAATGCACAGTAGGTGTGAATGTTTTGTAAGGTGAATAAGCTAAAATTTTGAGTAATGGGGGCGTGTGTTGTCGGTAACCTGAATGGGTGATTATTTTGCTGGGTCACAATAGACTGTATGTGGTTTGCAAGCACAGATACTTAAGTGAGGTAGGAATAGTTTAGTGAGTAGTGCAGAGTGAGTAATGTTGCTTGAGGAACATAGCGTATTACTGATAGACTACCCACAGTTTTGGAAATTTTCTGAGATATGTGTTGGATGTGAGTGTTGAATTTTAGGTTGGGGTCAAGGTGAATACATAAGAATTTTCTCTCGTCTTGCCTTACTAAGCAAGAATCATTTCTTTTTTTACGTTAAACTGAGTATTTTTAACTTTATTGCCACACAACACGTAGGTCTTGTAGAAATCTTTACGACCTCATCGTTGACTGTATTATTGAGAACAAATGGATAAGGATTAGACATGACATATGTTGCGTCATCTGCAACAGGACTGGTTGAAGTTCCTATTCGGCATTTGGTATGTCGTTCATATAGATGAGAAATAATAGTGGGCCAAGGACGCTACCCTGTGGCATCCCTATATGGATAGTTTGGGTAGACGAGGTAGTGTTAGTAACAGTCGCATGCTGCCGTCAGTCTGTAACATAAGGCCTTGCGAAAATAAAAGCACGATCTCTGATTTCGAAATTTTCTAGTTTTAGCATCAATATATTGTGGTATACAATATAATGTATTGCTTTTCTTAGATAAATAAATAGGCCCACTGGATATTCATTATTTTCTAGAGCTGAATATATATTGTTTAGTATCTTCAGGATTGCATCGACAAACTTTTTTCTGGCCTGAAGCCAAACTGATAAATGTTAAGAATATTACGTGCAGTGATAAATACATACATTCGTCTATTTATTATTTTTTCGAAGATTTTTGATAATTAAGGCAAGTTAGAGATTAGTTTTTAGGTTTTAATATCAACTGGGTCACCACCTTTATCGATTACAATGACTCGTGCAAGCTTTAGTATGTTAAGTGAAAGGACACAAGTGCAACTATGCAACTAACGTGACATTTTATTGTGGCCGTTTGTAACGCCTTGATAAAGCTCCTGGAGAGCGAAACGTTGCAACAATAAAATGTCACATTAGTTGCACTTGTGTCCTTTTATTTAGCATATTGTCGGTAATTCTACCAATATTAATATAAGTTTTAGTGTATTTGGGAAAGTTTCGTATTTTAAGAGATGTATTAAACAGAATTACAATGATAGGGGAATATTCACTTTATTAACTGCCTTGTTTTTGAGTGATCTTATTATTGAAGGTACCTCGTGTCATTACGACTTCGTGAGTGTTTAAATTGTTGATGACAGGTAGAGGGAACCCTGGAAAGTTTTGCTACGTTAAGGCCTCCGGTATTTCACCTAGATCTAAGCTCTTTCTCCACAGAATACTAAGGGCTCTTGCTAATGGTACTTTGCACTGCTTTACAAATAACGCATTCTATGAATCTGGTCCAGGTGCTGAGTGAGTGGGCATGTTGTCCATTTCTTTTTCGAAATCTATGGGATTTGTACTAATGTCGGTTAGGTGGTCTGCGCAGCCTTCTGCTGGAGTGAAAAATATTTCTGCATTTTCTACCTTGCTGTCATTTAGTGGGTTGCTGAACACTGACTCATACTGTTCCTTTAGGATTTCACTCATTTCCTGTTCATCGTCAGTATACGAATCTCCTCTCAATAATGGCCCAATTCTACAGGTAGTTCTTAGCTTGGATTTTGCATAGGAATATAAATATTTTGAGTTTCTTGCAATATCATGTATGGCTCTTTGTTCCCTTTGTACTTCTTCTGTCAGGTATGACATCTTAAGTTTTTGCTCTAATTCCGTGATCTCTCGGTTAAGGCTATCTCTCCTCTGTTGCAACATATTTGTGTTTTTCAGCAATTCAGTTACCCGTTTTCTTCTCCTGTACCATCTCCTACGCTCTCTCTCTATATCTGATCTTCTTCTGGGTTTCCTCAATGGTACGTGTTTCATACATACCTTGTATGCTTCTGTATTCAGCTTCTCTAGGCACTGTTGGGGATTTAGGGTGCTCATGTCTGATTCCCATGATATGTCTGATAGCTCTTGGTTTATTCTTTCCCAGTCAATTCTATGGTTATTAAAATTAAACTTACTGAACATCCCGTCTCTAACATTAGTGCCGCAGTTCCCTAACCCTGAGTTAATACTCGTTTGAACTTCTATGATGTTATGGTCAGAGTATATTGTTTTTGTAACTGTTATGTCTCTGATTAATTCCTCGTTGTTTGTAAATATCAAATCCAGGGTATTTTCATTTCTAGTGGGATCAATTATCTGTTGGTTTAATGAGTACTTTTCACAAAGCCTCATTAGTTCCCTGGTATGTGCCTGTTGAGCCAGGGTACTCCCAGGATATATTTCTGGTATAACATTATATTGCCTCATCTTCCATTTTACATGAGGGAGATTAAAATCTCCAAGGATTAAAATGCTTGGGGTGGGATTCTCTAGCCTATCCAGGTAGCTATCTATCTTCCTTAACTGCTCTGTGAATTCCTCCGCAGTTGCTGATGGTGGTTTGTATACTAGGATAATTACTAGATTCCTATTTTCCACTTTAATGCCGAAGATTTCTACTATATCATTCGTAGCGTTCAGCACTTCTGTGCAACATAGAGTATCTTTTACATAGAGTCCTACTCCTCCCTGTGACCTATTAATTCTATCACATCTATACATGTTATAGTTTTCTATCTGAATCTCTCCGTCCAAAACATCCCTTGTATGTGTTTCTGTAAATGCTCCAAACATGGCATTTGCTTCTGATAGGAGTCCACTAACATAACTAACTTTGTCACTTTTATTTGATTTCAGACCCTGAATATTTGCAAATATGAAGCAGGAGTTACCATTTGGGATGTTTGGTCTTTCTTTGTGTTTCGTTAGTACCACTGGTGATGTCCTACCTGGTATGGCCCCTGGTGCCCATACCCCTGGTTTCTCCAGTACTGACTTTGTTTGTTCATACGGCCCTGATGAGCTGGTGCCGGTCTTGGCGTGTCCGGCTGTGCTGCCCATCTGTCCCCTCTGTATTTAATTCTTCTCATCAACTTCACATCATCTGCAAACAGGGACACTTCGGAGTCTATTCCTTCCGTCATGTCGTTCACAAATACTAGAAACAGCACCGGTCCTAGGACTGACCCCTGTGGAACCCCACTCGTCACCGGCGCCCACTCTGACACCTCGCCACGTACCATGACTCGCTGCTGTCTTCCTGACAGGTATTCCCTGATCCATTGTAGTGCCTTCCCTGTTACCCCTGCCTGGTCCTCCAGCTTCTGCACTAACCTCTTGTGTGGTACTGTGTCAAATGCCTTCTTACAATCCAAGAATACGGAATCTACCCACCCCTCTCTCTCTTGTCTTATTGCTGTCACCCTGTCGTAGAACTCCAGTAGGTTTGTGACACAAGATTTCCCGTCCCTGAAACCATGTTGGCCGTCGTTGATAAGCTCGTTCCATTCTAGGTGCTCCACCACCTTCTCCTGACTATCTTCTCATGACCTTGCATACTATACATGTCAGTGACACTGGTCTGTAGTTTAGTGCTACGTTCCTGTCTCCTTTTTTAAAAATGGGAACTACATTTGCTGTCTTCCATACCTCAGGTACTTGCCCTGTTTTGATAGATGTGTTGAAGATTGTTGTTAGGGGTACACATAGCTCCTCTGTTCCCTCTCTCAGGACCCATGGAGAGATGTTATCCGGCCCCATCGCCTTTGAGGTATCTAGCTCGCTTAGTAGCCTCTTCACTTCCTCCTCAGTTGTGTGTATTGTGTCCAGCACCTGATGGTGTACCCTACCTCTCCGCCTTTCTGGAGGCCCTTCTATCTCCTCTGTGAACACCTCTTTGAATCTCATGTTGAGCTCCTCACACACTTCGCGGTCATTCCCTGTGACCTCCCCTCCTTCCTTCCTCAGCCTGATCACCTGGTCCTTGACTGTTGTTCTCCTCCTGATGTGGCTGTACAGCAGCTTTGGGTCAGATTTGGCTTTCGCTGCTATGTCATTCTCGTACTGTCTTTGGGCCTCCCTTCTGACCTGTGCATATTCATTTCTGGCTTTACGACTGCTCTCCTTATTCTCCTGGGTCCTTTGCCTTCTGTACCTCTTCCATTCCCTTGTACACTTGGTTTTGGCTTCCCTGCACCTTTGGGTGAACCATGGGCTCATCCTGGCTTTTTCGCTTCTCCTGTTACCCTTGGGTATAAACCTCTCCTCAGCTTCCTTGCAAATTGTTGTCATATATTCCATCATCTCGTCTACTGACTTCCCTGCCAGCTCTCTGTCCCACTGAACTCCGTGCAGGAAGTTCCTCATGCCCACGTAGTCACCTTTCTTGTAGTTTGGCTTCATTCGTCCTGTCCTTCCTGCTTCCCCCTCCACTTGTAACTCTACTGTGTATTCGAAGTGTGTGTGTGTGTGTGTGTGTGCGTGTGTGCGTGCGCGCGCGTGTGTGCATAATCCATAATTTAGGGAAGATACAAAAGCGAAGAAATTATATACCGAAAATATGGAATCATTCTCATCACACAGCAACTCAAGCGACGAAAAACAACAAGTGTAAGCCTCAGCAAAGCAAATGTCGTGCCAGGCCGGCTGGTCCTCGTAATAAGCACTTGCATTGCAACGCATTTTTCCGCCAACGCGTTACCTCCTGTGTCTGGCAACGACATAGCATCCTCCTCGGTTATTGGTTTTGCTGTTCGCTTGGCTATGTTTGCTTTAAAGTGTTGTCTAAGATTTGTAATTAATACAATTTTAGTAAGTCTGTCCTAAATTAACGTGATTTGACTTAACTCGACGTTGCAGGAGCTCCTTTCTATACCAGAGACGTTTTATTGCTTTGCAACTATTACTGTATTGTGGCAATGACTGTGGATCTTCGTACCCACTATGTTTCATTGAGATTGTTGTAATCTCAATAGATAACACTTAAAAGCTGCTTCTTTCCCCTTCCTCTCTCTCTCTCTCTCTCTCTCTCTCTCTCTCTCTCTCTCTCTCTCTCTCTCTCTCTCTCTCTCTCTCTCTCTCTCTCTCTCTCTCTCTCTCTCTCTCTCTCTCTCTCTCTCTCTCTCTCTCTCTCTCTCTCTCTTCTCTCTCTCTCTCTCTCTCTCTCTCTCTCTCTCTTCTCTCACTCTCTATTAATATAGATTTTTGGTGTCATTGGTATGATGGATAATTTAGAATAGGCTTTGAGGCAGATATATTAATTTAGTTGGGTAATGGTACACTTTGGGGCTGGTGGTATTGATTGGAAGACCTGCAGGTTGAAGGGAGACTTCTTATTGGGTCAGTGGTGTCACTGCAGGATGGTTAGTGAAGACTTCGTCTGCCATGAAATCTTGATTTGTCAGTGGCCCTTCAGATTTGCTGCTCCCAAAGGCACTAAGTAGGGTTACATTGCTATCTGCTCGTAGGGTCTACTCTCTCTCTCTCTCTCTCTCTCTCTCTCTCTCTCTCCTCTCTCTCTCTCTCTCTCTCTCTCTCTCTCTCTTTACACAGGGTTTGACAAGGTAAGGTTAAGGATCCCCAACTTTATTGACAAGTTATTGACAAGTTAAGGATTCCTAACTTTATTGACAAGCTATTGACAAGTTAAGGATTCCTAACTTTATTGACAAGTTATTGACAAGTTAAGGATTCCTAACTTTATTGACAAGCTATTGACAAGTTAAGGATTCCTAACTTTATTGACAAGCTATTGACAAGTTAAGGATTCCTAACTTTATTGACAAGTTATTGACAAGTTAAGGATTCCTAACTTTATTGACAAGCTAAGAGCTGTTACCTACATCAGCTCATTTGAAAACATTTTTGTTATGAAACATACACGTAGGGAACAGGATGAAGTTGGAGCCATCTGTGGGCCAGCATTTTCATTTGATCAACTGACTTTATCTCGTTGACATCATAATGCTGTACGAATGTGTTCCAGACTCGAGTCATCCTGGGGATAAATGATCTCAGATGAAGTGATGTCCTGGAGAAGGGTACAGCCAGAGTGAAGTTGCTGCTGGGTGCCCGTCTTGTGGTATAGAAGCTTGCTTCTCTCTCTCTCTTCCAAAATTGTTCTTGTAAAGTTTGCGAACCTCTGCTCCTGTTCCTCAGACCAAGATCTCTTCACCAGCTCCAGGCCAGAATAAGGGAGAATAAAGAAGGATAAGGGAGGATACTACCGGCTCCGAGACTAAAGGATTCACTCCTCACTCGATGGTCTGAACTTCCGTCTCTGACAACAGCATCCTCATATGTGTCTCGCAAGATACATCTAACACATAATATTATATCCATGTGTCTCTTTTAAGTGTTTTTTTTGTCTGTGTCCTTAGTGAATGGTTTGTACGTGTCTTCTGTGAATAATGTGAATGTGTCGTAAGGGAATGTTTCCTGTATGTGTCCTACGAGAATGAATTCGACAGTCATGTCCCCTGTGTGATCTGCATGAATCCCATTCAGCATGATGCTTTGCATGTGTCCCTGTAAATGTGGTCTGCAGGCATCCCCATTCACTCTGTTATGCATGTATCCTACTTAATGCGCAACGAATGTATCCCACTAAGTGTGGTCTGCACGTGTCTTAGTAAATGTAATATGCAGGTATCCCTAGTCAATGCGATCTACATAAGTCCCATAAAATGTGAGTACATGTGTCCAGTTAAGGTGCTCTACATGTATCCACAGTCAATGTGCTCTGCATGTGTCCCTGTCAATGTGATCTGCATGTGTCCCAGTCAATGTGATCTGCATGTGTCCCAGTCAGTGTGATCTGCATGTGTCCCAGTCAGTGTGATCTGCATGTGTCCCAGTCAATGTGATTAGCATGTGTCCCAGTCAATGTGATATGCATGTGTACCAGTCAGTGTGATCTGCATGTGTCCCAGTGACGGGGATCTGCATGTGTCCCAGTCAGTGTGATCTGCATGTGTCCCAGTCATTGGGATCTGCATGTGTCCCAGTCAGTGTGATCTGCATGAGTCCCAGTCAGTGTGATCTGCATGTGTCCCAGTCAGTGTGATCTGCATGTGTCCCAGTCAGTGTGATCTGCATGTGTCCCAGTCAGTGGGATCTGTATGTTTCCCAGTCAGTGTGATCTGCATATGTCCCAGTCAATGTGATCTGCATGTGCCCCAGTCAGTGTGATCTGCATGTGTCCCAGTCAATGTGATCTGCATGTGTCCCAGTCAGTGTGATCTGCATGTGTCCCAGTCAGTGTGATCTGCATGTGTCCCAGTCACTGGGATCTGCATGTGTCCCAGTCAATGTGATCTGCATGTGTCCCAGTCAGTGTGATCTGCATGTGTCCCAGTCAGTGTGATCTGCATGTGTCCCAGTCACTGGGATCTGCATGTGTCCCAGTCAATGTGATCTGCATGTGTCCCAGTCAGTGTGATCTGCATGTGTCCCAGTCAATGTGATCTGCATGTGTCCCAGTCACTGGGATCTGCATGTGTCCTTGTCAATGTGATCTGCATGTGTCTCAGTCAATGTGATCTGCATGTGTCCCAGTCAGTGTGATCTGCATGTGTCCCAGTCAGTGTGATCTGCATGTGTCCCAGTCAGTGTGATCTGCATGTGTCCCAGTTAGTGTGAACTGCATGTGTCCCAGTCACTGGGATCTGCATGTGTCCCAGTCAATGTGATCTGCATGTGTCCCAGTCAGTGTGATCTGCATGTGTCCCAGTCAATGTGATCTGCATGTGTCCCAGTCAGTGTGATCTGCATGTGTCCCAGTCAATGTGATCTGCATGCATCCCAGTCAGTGGGATCAGCATGTGTCCCAGTGTGATCTGCATGTGTCCCAGTCAGTGTGATCTGCATGTGTCCAAGTCAATGTGATCTGAATGTGTCCCAGTCAGTGGGATCAGCATGTGTCCCAGTCAATGTGATCTGCAGGTGTCGCAGTCAATGTATCCTGCAGGTGTCGCAGTCAGTTTACTCTGCAGGTGTTGCAGTCAGTGTACTCTGCAGGTGTCGCAGTCAGTGTACTCTGCAGGTGTTGCAGTCAGTGTACTCTGCAGGTGTCGCAGTCAGTGTACTCTGCAGGTGTCGCAGTCAGTGTACTCTGCAGGTGTCGCAGTCAGTGTACTCTGCAGGTGTCGCAGTCAGTGTACTCTGCAGGTGTTGCAGTCAGTGTACTCTGGAGGTGTTGCAGTCAGTGTACTCTGCAAGAGTTCTAGTAATGTAGTCTGGGGGTCACCATAAAAACACCATCATGCTTGTTGACATTAGTATCTGAGCCAATAATTGCCTCAGGATTTTCCACTGTTCTCAGAGAACCGTAAACAGATACATTTAGATTACATGTACCCGAGTTTTTTAACATACATATATTTTCGATTGCTTTGTAAACGTTTAATTTTTACACTAACAATTATAATAACAAAGGATGATTTTAATTATGAATAACTCACTGAAGCCAAATACATGACGCATTTCTGTTTGAGAATGTATAATTCGCATCTTTTTTTATGTATGTTATATTTATGATCAGTGAATAATAATACTCTAGGTAATACAGAAGATATATTCATCTAAAATTACGCTATTATTGTATTTACAATGAAGATCTAAATCCGTATGGGCCATTAAGAGCAGCTGCATGAAATAAAATCTCTGAGGAATTAGACACATGGGCTACATTTGTGTATGTATCTTGCAGACGTATAGCTAACCCATGACTTTATTAATACAATACAGAGACAAATATAGAAGACTGTAGACGATGTGGAACGATATGAAGGTGAAGCATGAGAACGGTGTCTTAAATACTGTCGAAGGTGTGGTGGAAGATCTCGAAGGCATTGCTGGGGACGGGATTCACTAGTTTTGCACCATGTTCTACTAGTGAATACCATCCCCCAGCAACGCCTTCGAGATCTTCCACCTCCTTCAACAGTGTTTAAGACTCCGTTCTCATGCTTTAGCTTCATGTTGTTCCAGACCATGGAGCTGAACTCTTCTCCAGGCTGAGGGACTCACCACCTCAAATACTTTTTCTCCAAGGTTGATCTTTATTTCACTATTACTCTTCCCTCTGTATCTGACTGAAGAAGCCTACTGTGTAGGCGAAACACTTCATCAATAAAGATACCCAACTGTTGTACTTGTGTCTTAATCTTCTTCAGTCGAGGACAGAGGCAGGACAAGCGGTAGAGATGTAAAATAAAGAGATGTAAATAAAGTCTTCAGGAAGCATTTTTTTTTAAACAGAGTAACAGACGAGTTGAATAAATTCCAGGAGAATGTTGCTATGCAACAGCTATTGCAAAAGTAATTTAAGTCACAACGAGCGTGGCTCTACTTCTGTAACCATAGATAAGTAACAGCAAATTGGCAATTCTGCACATGCCTCCTCACATCAGCTTTATCATATGTCCTTCACACGCTCTTCACCTCCACACACATGTCTACACATCGTATCTACGTATGTCCACTCACAAGTCTCCCAACACAACCCACCAGCAACTGAGACTGGCGGCAGGCAGGCGGGATACATTATTATATACACTTGGAAAATCCTAGAGGGATTAGTACCAAACTTGCACACGAGTGTCACTCCCTACGAAAGCAAAAGACTCGGCAGACGATGTAACATCCCCCAATGAAAAGCAGGGGTGCCACTAGCACGTTGAGAGACAACATAATAAGTGTCAGGGGCCCAAGACTGTTCAACTGCCTCTCAGCATACATAAGGGGGATTACCAATAGACCCCTGGCTGTCTTCAAGCAGGCACTGGATAGGCACCTAAAGTCGGTGCCTGACAAGCCAGGCTGTGGTTCGTACGTTGGACTGCGTGCGGCCAGCAGTAACAGCCTGGTTGATCAGGCTCTGATCCAACATGAGGCCTGGTCACAGACCGGGCCGCAGGGGCGTTGACCCCTGGAACTCTCTCCAGGTAAACTCCAGGTAAACAGGACTCCGGCAACTACAACTAGGCAAGTACACACACTCTTAACACACGCCTTCCCTCAATGACCCATCCCATCCACCCTTATATACACTCTATCACACTTTTGAGAGAAGTTATAGATAGTGTTTGATGTGTAACATAAATATCCTCGTACCTGGAAAAGCATTGCGTTAGTCATTGCTCTGTAGTGTTATTATTCCCATTTCCTGTCTGCTTGTTTATTTGTACATATTTTTTTAACGCTTTAGTGATTGAATGATTGGTCAAATGATACAGTCATTCAGTTTATTAAAAATTATATTAACATTCGTAATTTTTTATATCAGTGTCTACCTATTACATTTCATTATACCAAGAGTAAAGTCACTGCAGACACAAAACTTGTGCAGAATATAATTACGTTACATTACACATGATTTAAATTTATGAGCAAATACAGTAAGTCAACACTGTATTACAGCCGTTTCTATTATTACCACTGTATTCTATTATTATTACTTGTATTCTAACTCTCAGTGCGGGAATGAACCTCATTTAATCTAATCAGCAGCATCGGGTAGAATACTAACTAGCACAGAACAATTATGTGAATGATTTTTCCCGGTTGTAAATGAAGGTGAGAGGTGAGGTTAGAACGCCTTACCCACGACAGGGGCGCCTCCCGTGGACACTGTAACACGCTGGGTCCTTGAACGATCCTCTCTGGTTCCACGGTCCTTAATTTCCCAGGAAGTCCTGAAAAATAGCCTCCAGTTCGGCTTAAACCAGATACTGTCACTGTCTCGAAGCACATACTAGAAGAACGAGAATCATTATCTTCGCGTTAAACATTTTTTTTCCCCCAGAATTTCATGTCCATGACGGGAAGTTAGTTCTAGGAAGGGAACTACTGTGTACCAGACACGAATAAGGTATCAGCAGTTTTGTGGGTGCTCGACCACAACGTTTGTGACTCAGGTGAGCGATTTATATCTCAAGGTCTTAAGTATATTGTGTCAGGCGCGAAATTAACTAACGAAAATACTCGGTGATGGATCTTTGTTTATCTTTACATAAGAAGGAAGTCCTACTGTCACATCTTATGCTGTGTTCTTTTGTTTTTTAAAGGGTGGAGAGGAAAGACAGCGGTCACGTGACAAAGACTCGTCAATGGTAAACATTCAGACAATTACGTAAATGGACACAGATACACAACTTTAACATCTTTATTTTTAAGTTCCTAGCGAGCGAAATGAAGAATTCAGAATATTTCCCTCTCGTTCGTTTACTTCACTCAGTGTATACATAAATTAGTATACACCTGAACTCGTATATGTAAATGAACATGTACATACATGTCTGTACATTATATGTGTACTTGTACTTATCTGTACACAACCTGTTCACTCATACATATCTTGTTCGCACACCAGTAAGTAATCCTGTCGGTACTGTATACCATGCATGTATAACATGTCAGACACTGCAACATCATGGTATCTTGGTTCACAGGACATCTACATAACCTACTTCACGACTACTACCACTAACCCATCCCTCGGGTATGACCTACTTCCACTGGGAAATCCCACCTACCAGTGACTATGCCTTCGTCTGCTACCCGTCCTTACCACCTGACGCCAGTATATAAGCGCCAGCCTTCCTGCCTGAGCTCCAGAATCTTCACGACTACGGTGCTCTTCACACCAACTCCAATCACGTCCTTAAATTTGTATTGATAAAGCCACTGGAGGGCGAAACGTCTACAATAAAGATACAAAAATGTTGCACATGTGTCTAATTCTCATCTTGTCGGTATTCTATACCATTCACGTACAAGTAATCCTTCACACATCAGCAATTCTTCCAACACCTGACAAGAAACACCTGCCTCAGTGTACATGGAGCCAGCGATGAAGTTTCTGCGTTAAGGTCTCGGGTAATGAGCTGAGGTTCTTGGCAATCACCAGCAAACACGAATGGTGAGGCAGTGGAGATTGGCGTGAGAGTAGTGTGCAGTGGAGGGTGGTGTGTGTGGTGTGGTATGGTGTAAGGTGGTGTGTGGTGTGGTGGAGGGTAGTGTCATGTGGGGTGTGGAGGGTGATGCATGGCGTGTGGTGCCGTTGTTGTCTGTTGAGCATGATGGTGAGGGGTGTGTGAGTATGGATAGGGTGTGATGAATAGTGTATGTTAGTGGGCGGTGAGTGGTGGAAGGCCATGTGTGGTGCATCATGGTGGTGGGTAATGTATGTGATGATGGGTAGTGTGTGCGTTGTTTACTTAGATGTGGTGATGGGTGGTGTGTGTTCTTGCGTGGTGGTGAGGAATGGGTCTGATTATGAGTGATTAGGGATCGTTTGTGTCCTTGTGTGTGATGGTGGGTGAGAGGTGTCCTGTGTGTTCCCTGGTGCTGGTTAAAGGAACCAGGTTGAGTGGTTTGCGGCAAACATTTTCTGGGAAAAACCTAATACTGGGTCTCTTAAAGTAGATTAAATTAAGAACATAGGAACATAAGAAAGGAGGAACACAGCAATAGGCCTGTTGGCCCATACTAGGCAGGTCCTGGGTTAGGTCAGTATACTTTAACGTTAATAACCCTAATTTTACGCAAAATGAGATAATGGTAATCGAGTTTCATTAAAGTGTTTGTGGTAATGGAGGCAAAGACTAGCAAATACTAGCAAAATCTAGCAAAGAAAAGCAAAGACTAGCAAAGAAAAACAAAGACTAGCAAAGAAAAGCAAAGACTAGCAAAGAAAAGCAAAGACTAGCAAAGAAAAGCAAAGACTAGCAGCTGCATCACTATCGACTCTCAGGGTCTGACTTTATCTTACGTTCTGTGTTGTACATTATTATTATTAGTATCAATAGTAGTAACTTTAGTAGTAATAGTAGTACTAATATTAGTACTAGTACTAGTAGTACAAGTAGCAGTAGTAGTAATGAGGAAGAGCAAAACCTATAGCTGTCACATAGCATCTGGGTTATGGAAAACATGGAAAATATAATTAGATTTGATTCGACGAAGAGGAGAATAGCATTTCCTTTGCCTATCGTCGGTGTTATATTTCCACCTTCTAGTCTAAATCCTTCATTTAGGACAGGTTAAATGCATTCCAGAAGTGGGTGTGGTGTTAGCCACGGATGCTGGTGCCAGTCAGCTCATACTTACACCTTCACTTGTCTTAACTTTGACTCTGGTTTAGGGAAAGAAGATTCGTATACTTATAAAATCCAACATGTGTCCCGAGATCCACTCTGCAATTCTCGGATTGTTCTGAAATCTAAGCATATCTGAGGTGCGGATCAGAGGATTGGTTCAACAAGCATCAGCTGTTACACAACACAAAAACAAAAATTATAATTATAACTTACACCGTTAGTGAAATCCTTAAAACTACTAACCTAGTGTGAAATGAATATTGTCAAGCCTCAAGCGAGAGCCGAACCTCCGTACAGAGGCGAAATATTGTTCCTTTATGGTAGAGTATATTTTATTTGCCTCAGTACAGATAAAGTGACTCAAAATTTGAGTCAGAACTATCAAAAAAGTTTCTTCAATTCATTTAACACTTGTGAAGAGAAGACAGAGGTTAAAGACCAAGTTTTTAGTGGGACAAGGTTTTGGAGGGTGAAGAGCCTTAGCTAGTAGAGCTGATAAAAAAAACACGCATATGTAAATAATTTAATAATAAACACACACAATGAAGTAGATTTTTTTCGTTAGGTTCAGAATAATTTTTGCGAAATTATTACACACACAAGTTTTCGCTTGCCTTATTCGGCAAGAAGAGCGTTGCTATTTAAGCAAAAATCGCAAGTTTTACCTATTCGGCACGGCATAAACATTATCTCTCGGTAGAGAGCAGGATTCGATCCTGCGCCTCTGCATCAAAGTATACAGTACTTTCCCCACACAACCAGACCTCAATGGGCCTGTAAATTTGCCTTGCAGAGAATTACCCTGAACTAATTTTTAAGCAAGAATTAAGTCACCCTTCTTACTAAAGTGTGGATTTTCTTTTTTTCATTGTATGATTTCTTTGTTGCCTGGGCTAATATTTAATTATCTACTGCCAACAAGAATAATCTGAGCAATATATAAATAAGCAAGGAAGGAAGAGGTTACATGGATGGGCATTTTTCTCCTAACCATAGCTCTTTCAAGACAGTGAAAGGACCCTGTACCTCATGAAACCCTTATTGAGTTCTCTCTGTGTACTCATCGCTTTCTTGGGTTTCATTGTGCAGATCCTGCTGGGCTGCCTGAGAAGCCTCTTTTGTATTCAACTGTAGTAAT
>WNWK01021517.1:0-33975 GCA_009830355.1 Cherax destructor
TTGCCTCATCAGAGGTGCATTAGCCTCTCCCGGTGCTGTCATGGTTGTATCCCCCGTGTTCCTTTGTGTGTCCGGCCTGCTCAAAAGTCCCTGTCCGTTGCAGTGTGTTGATGGAGTCTCCGCGTTTAGTGTGTCTGCTGCTTTGTCTGCCCTCTCGTGTTTTGTTACTGTGCTCTCATTCGTTGTTACTGTGGTGCTCCTCTTGTCCCTGTCTGCTTCTTCTATGTCCCTCTTGTGTGTTGTTAGTATCCTGCTTGTCTTGCTTTGGGCCCCACTTGTGTCTGCCAGTGTCTGTGCATGCAAGAGTTCTCCTTTTTTCTCCTCATTCCATTTGGCTGAGTCTGGTGCACAAGCTCCGAGCGCTGTTTCTGGCCAGGTACTTTTGTCTCTATTCTGTGTCATTCCCTGCAGCTTCACTTCTAAGATCCGTATCTTGGCTTCTGCTTTTTTTACTTGAATTTCCCATTTTCTACTCTCCTCAGCTATCCTTTTCTCATTCCCATGCTGATCACCAATATCTTCCTCTCCCATTCCTCTTCCCTTTTTTTTTTTTTTTGTGTGTATATATATATATATATATATATATATATATATATATATATATATATATATACATACAGTGGACCCCAGTTAACAGCCATAATTCGTTCCAGAATGCTGTTCAAGTGCCATTATCAAACGAATTTATTCCCATAAGGAATAATGTAAATTAGATTAGTCTTTTTAGACCCCCAAATATACACTTACAAAAGCACTTACAAAAATACACTTACATAATTGTTCGAGTTTGGAGCAGTACGTAAACCGGGGGTCCACTGTATATATATATATATATATATATATATATATATATATATATATATATATATATATATATTATATGTCGTGCCGATTAGGTAAAACTTGCTATTTTGGCTTAAATAGCAACGCTCACCTTGCCATATAAGATAAGTGAAAATTTGTGTATGCAATAATTTCGCCAAAATCATTCTGAACCTAACGAAAAAAATATATTTCATTGTGTTTGTTTATTATTAAATTAATGTTAACGTATCTAAAATATATTTAGTTGGGTTAGGCTAAATAAAATTGCGCTTGTTGTAATAAGGTTAGGTAGGTTTTCTAAGTTTCTCTTGGTACAAAATTATAAATTCTTACATTAACATAAATGAAAAAAATATATCTTTAAACGTATAAGAGAAAATTTTAGAAAGGACTTAATTTTAGATGAGTTCTTGCTAATTGACCAGTTTTACCTAATCGGCACGACATATATATATATATATATATATATATATATATATATATATATATATATATATATATATATATATATATATATATATATATATGCATGAAAACATTGAGACAGATCTTAAAATGTAAGACAAGCCATGGGGTGGAAATCTTTAGCTCAAGTACTTTCATCAGTGCATCATCAGAGCTGTGAATGTGCAAGGACAACAGGAGAAGTGGTAAGTTTTCAGAGTGGTAGGTGAAATTACTTGTGTGTGTGTGTATATATATATATATATATATATATATATATATATATATATATATATATACACACACAAGTAATTTCACACTACCACTCTGAAAACTTACCCTACTTCTCCTGTTGTTGCCTTTGCAACATTACACAGCTCCTGATGATGCACTGAGAAGTGTGAAAGTACTTGAGCTAAAGATTTCCACCCCCATGGCTTGTCTTGCATTGTTAAGATCGCCTGTCTGCGAATGTTTTTCATGCATAATATATATATACAGTGGTACCCCGACTTACAATATTTTTTCATTCCAGAATGCTGTTCAAGTGCCATTACCAAACGAATTTATCTCCATAAGAAATGATGTAAAATAGACTAGTCCTTTTAGACCCCCAAAATTACACTTACAAAAGCATTTAAAAATCAACTTACATAAAAGGGTGTTTGGGGACCATCGTAAGTCGGGTACCACTGTATATATATACATATATATATATATATATACAGTGGTACCCGGTTTCGATATTTTTTCATTCCAGAATGCTGTTCAAGTGCCATTACCAAACGAATTTATCTCCTTAAGAAATGTTGTAAAATAGACTAGTCCTTTTAGACCCCCAAAATTACACTTACAAAAGCATTTAAAAAATAAACTTACATAAAGGGTGAGTTTGGGGACCATCGTAAACCGGGTACCACTGTATATATATATATATATATATATATATATATATATATATATATATATATATATATATAATCCTGCAACCACATAGGTGTTGATTCACCGGGAATTCTCCGGCCCGCGTCTTTACCAGATGGCGACCCGGCTCCGGCTCCCTGGCGTGGGAGTGTCAGAGACCTAAGTCTCCCATGGGAGGGGATACCCCTCATCGGCGGGACCAACTGGCCCCAGGCCTAGCCACATTCCCCACCAGCACGAGGCATGGAGGTAGATAGATGCTAGGCCTCACTGGTCTGCCACCTTCCCTAACGGGAAGGGCAGGCTTACGAGCTGCAGATAATAGCAAGCCTTGGCACCTACCCTGCCCTAGAAGGGCTGGGCATGGTGATCGACATCCCATGCAACCACTTATGGGCGAGTACATACGTATGTACATACACTTGTGTATACATGTTGTGATTGGTTAAACTGGGAACCACACCCATGAAGGCCGCGCTGGGATTGGCCAGTTTCCATCCAAGCCTCAAAGTTAGTTAGTTTAATATCTTTATTATGCACCCCATACCCATCCTGTGAGCGGTAGTCAAAAGATTAGAGGTACATAATGGGTCCAGAGACTGGGCCTCAAAGTTTTGATAGCTGAGCAAGTTACAAAGGTAATGAACTCAGGTAGATCTGGTTACAATCATGACAAGTTACAAAGGTATTTACAGATTATAGAGGTATATAATGGGTCCAGAGACTGGGCCCCAAAGTTTTGATAGCTGAACAAGGTACAAAGGTAATGAACTCACACGTTACAAAGGTAATGAATCATGTAATTTTTTTTACTTACGTTTATACATACCTGGAGTTTACCTGGAGAGTTCCAGGGGTCAACGCCCCTGCAGCCCGGTCTGTGACCAGGCCTCATGTTGGATCAGAGCCTGATCAACCAGGCTGTTACTGCTGGCCGCACGCAGTCCAACGTACGAACCACAGCCTGGCTGGTCTACACCCGGTCACAACTGTAATGAGTTATTGGTGCAAATATTAATTGTTTGGTCACACACACACATATAAATACACAAACACACATACATACACCAAGCCTCAAAGGCTGTTTCTTCACATACACAAAACCAGAATGAGACTAGTTGTGGTGCCCTCCATAGATGACATTCAAATTCAAAATTCAAATTCTTTATTTCTAGTAATATACAAAGTGGGGTGTACTTATAGTAATGTACATTTTATGAAGTAGATATTACAAGATGGCCAATAATATGCCTAGGTATGTCTAGGCTTTTCAGGCAGTCTTATGATAGGTCTTACTCAACATTGTCAAGATGAAGTGCGTATGGTGTAGTTACCGGTGTTGGGTAGTCACTAAATTCACAGCACTGTACACTTGGCTAACGTTGTATGTAGGCTGTGATCAGTGCCAATTATATGCCCTGACTCACTCTCTCTACATTTTTAGTATTCTGTCTATATTCTTTTTACCAGCTCATGCAATATACACACACATATATATATATGTATATATATATATATATATATATATATATATATATATATATATATAATGAATCGCTTAACGACGGGGATACGTTCTGAAAAATGCGTTGTTAGGCGATTTCGTCCCTTTCATTATGTGAACGTCGTCATGGAGTGTACTTACACAAACCTAGATGGTATAGCCTACTACACACCTAGGCTATATGGTATAACTTATTGCTACTTATTGGGCAACAAACTTAACGGCCAGGATGAACAAAACACAAGACAATCAAAAACAAGGAAAAAAAATGATGCTATCAAGAGACGGGGTAAACACGTAACACCGCGTACTGTTTTAAAGTAAAAAAAAAAAAAAAACATTAAGTAGAAAGAGTACACTAGAATAACGATAAAAAGTACAGTATAACAAATACATAAACCAGTCACATAGTAATGAGTTATGCTACGACGGCTATGACGTCACTAAGCAATAGGAATTTTTCAGCTCCATTATAATCTTATGAGACCACCATCGTATATGCGGTCTGTCGTTTACCGAAACGTCGTTATGCGGAGCACGACTGTATTATAATTATTATATATATATATATATATATATATATATATATATATATATATATATATAATGTATTGTGTGTGTGTGTCGTGCTGAATAGGTAAAAATTGGTCAATTACCAAGAACTCTTTTAAAATTAAGTCTTTTCTAAAATTTTCTCATACGTTTAAAGATGTTTTTCATTGATGTTAATGTAAAAATTAATCATTTTGTACCAAAAGAACCTTAGAAAACTTACTTTACCTTATTATAACAAGCGAAATTTAATTTAGCCTAATCCAACTAAATATATTTTAGATAAGTTTACAACAATTTAATAATAAACAAAGAATGAAATATATTTTTTCGTTAGGTTCAGAACGATTTTTGCGAAATTATTGCATACACATTTTCGCTTGCCTTATTCGGCAAGAAGAGCGTTGCTATTTAAGCCAAAATAGCAAGTTTTACCTGTTCGGCACGACACCTATATTAATCTCATAAAAAATATTTATCATGCTGATAAAAGGAGTAGGTTGTCGTTGCCTGACATTATATGCATGAAGAGATATGTTTGCCTCTTAACACTGGTCATGCACCCCTGGCCCGCCGCCCACCATTCATTGAACATGGGCGGATACCACCCAACTAAAATGGTTACTGGACACACGCCCTCACACATTAAAAAATACTCCTGATAAGAGATACGAGATATGACAATTATTCTCAAGAGACATTCAGCTGACATACGTACATTAGTGTCGAAATAGCGTATTTTTTTTATGGAGTTTATTGTGTTTTTATAACATGTTTACCAGGCCCAGCTGCGGCCTTCACACCGGACCAAACCACATCACTGATTTGACCTCTCATGCCTCTATGTTATGTAATTGTTGACAGCTCTCTATGATCCTTATGGGATTACCGGTTAGTTTTGATTCTAATAATGTTGGTGTGTGTGTGTGTGTGTGTGTGTGTATGTCGTGCCGAATAGGTGAAACTTGCGATTTGGGCTTAAATAGTAATGCTCTTCTTGCCGAATAAGGCAAGCGAAAGTTGAGTTTACCTGGAGAGGGTTTCAGGGGTATGCAAAAATTTCGCAAAAATCATTCTGAACCTAACGAAAAAAAATATTTTATTGTGTTTATTAAATTATTGTAAATTTATCTAAAATACATTTAATTGGATTAGGCTAAATTAAATTGCGCTTGTTATAATAAGGTTAGGCAAGTTTTCTAAGGTTCTTCTGGTACAAAATTATTAATTTTTACATTAACATAAATGAAAAATATATATATCTTTAAACGTATAATTATTATTATTATTATAATCAAATATAAGCGCTAAACCTAAACGTATAATAAGTGACCTATTTGACACATTATATATATACACATACCAGAGCAGGATATCAAAGTACAAGGTACTTATACCACAGCCACACACTAGAAAAAGTATGGATGCCCAAGAAACTCTTTGCATTGTTTCCCATACCCCAGAAGACCAGTTTTGTGTTCAAGTTATTTCATTTCATCCTGCTCCATGTACTCCACCACCAGATTTTTAAAATTCTTAAAAAATTCACGAACGAATGAAATTATTTTCAATCGTAATCGCAGACCAGAGTAAGACAAGAACCGGTACACCTTGTATCGATTGTCATTTAGCATTTGTTGTCTTTCTTTAACACTTGGTATCCTGCTGGAAATACTGTATCAGCTGTCATTTCTGCCAACTTTGTGTAAGTGATAGCTATGATGTTTGGCATAACCTCAGCTGTTCTTTCCTTAAATTCATCGTTCTTTGATAAACCATCTGCATTAGTGTATCACTCTCATGCTACTTTCTCTTACCATGCACTGGTTTAAGTGTACTCTCTCCTAATGCTTATCCAGCAGGAGAGAGGAGGCTGGGTTGGTTTGACCCTTCCTACTGGGGGAGGGGTCAAATACAGGGTTATGGGTAGGGAAGGGAATGGAGGTATAGGTGATGGTGATAGTGATGTAGTTTGAACTGTCTCAAGAGTTGATCGGACTGGGAATGGGGTCGAAGTTACATGTGGAAGAGTTCACTGAGTTTGGGTCTTCCCAGCTCCTGGCCTCTCGTCTGCCCTCCTTTGCTTTCGAGGGATTTTCACATTCTCTTATCTGTTCCGTCTCCATCATCGTTCCGTCCCGATCTACGTAGACACAACAGTAGCGTTGCGAAGTCTTCAGGAGCGCTTTCTGTTGTAGTATCCTGTCTCGAACTATATGGGACCAAAAGGTTAATTTGATCGGGCATGTTTGCTGCGGGAGAACTTCGCGAACCTCTGAAGATCTGCTCTATCACTTCCTCCCCTCCTGTGTACCCCATGATGAATATAATCTCCCAATCGTCATCTCATCTCATCTTCTACCTGGGCTACCTTCACCCTGCTGGAATTCATAGTTCATCAAGGACATCCCTTCCCCCCCCCCCTCCAAATTGCCTCTCCTTCCCTGCTGGGCAAGTCTAGGTAGCTAGTCCCTGCTGGGCAAGTCTAGGTAGCTAGTCCCTGCTGGGCAAGTCTAGGTAGCTAGTCCCTGCTGGGCAAGTCTAGGTAGCTAGTCCCTGCTGGGCAAGTCTAGGTAGTATTACCAAACGTAATTAAGCTACGTCAAGTCTCGCCTCATGGTTAGTTAGTTTGATATCTTTATTATGCACCCCATACCCATCCTGTGGGCGGTAGTCAAAAGATTACAGAGGTACATAATGGGTCCAGGGACTGGGCCCCAAAGTTTTGATAGCTGAACACGGTACAAAGGTAATGAATTCACTAGTTACAAGGTAATGAATCATGTAAGTAAGTAAATTTATTTACGTCTATACATGGTTGCAATCATGAACAAATTATAAAGCAATGAACAATCTATTAGTCTACACCCGGCCACAACTGTAATGAGTTATTGGTGCAAATTTTAATTGTTGGGTCACACAAACACACATATACATATACACATACATATACACATACACACAGTAGCTGAGTCTCGACCCCTGCAACCACAATTAGGTGAGTACATACACACACATATATACATACACACGCACATACAACAGGCCCAGTTTTCAATCGACATGTGCAAAGGACAAAATGGTAATTAATACACATACATACACACACACACACGTAGCAATGCTTTATTTACAGGGAGCAAAGTCAGGGTATTTTTCCAGAATGGTCTGTAATATACCACTGTGGATAAAATACTTTGACATATCTTGAACATTTCTGAGTGAGTTGTCTCTGAATTCATTAATTTTATCGCACTCCAGTACATAATGACGCAGGGTGTGACAATAATCCAACTGACAAAGTTTACATTTTGTTTGGTCTACATCTGGTGGTGGCCTCATGGTCTGTCTAAAAAGTTGCATCACACACATACACACACACGCGCGTACCGAATGAATGTTAAGCAACAGATAAGCAATTTACGCTATAGAAATGCGTATATTCTTAAATAGAGAATAGGTTTCTCACATGATTGCTTGATTACACTCAGCAGTCAGGCAGCGAACACAGCGAGGCAAACAAAAGCAGCTCTAGTGCTGCTTCAACTCTACTGACCTGACGTTCACTTTATTATCCTCACCTTATATATGAATGGTGGAATACTCACTTTATATTACCATAATTTTTAAAGGGGTGGACCGGGAAGCCAGTTGAAGGCCTCTGTCAGATGACCAAAAGCTCCAGTAGTGGGTCACCATATGACAAAGACCCGCGTCAGGAAACACCTGTCCTGTTTCCTGGCCAACCTTACCTAACCTAAGTGTTATTATTACGTTGAGGAGGCAATCTGCCACCACCACACTACACAAACTTCTTCCTAAAACCAAGCCTGGTTGACTTTTATTCTCTGGGAGGTGTATTTCTGGTCACAATCTGCATCAATCATTAAATACTGAAGCCATTTACAAGAGGAAGACTCGAACATATTTAAATGATTGAAATGGAATCAAAATTTCGCACAATTTTACACATAAAATTGGGAGATGTGCACCTACACACAGCTGTAGTTCTTCGAAACTAAATAATAATAATAATAATAATTCATTCCCAAATAACTCCGCCTGAAAGAGGATTTTTTTTTACTATTTCTTCTATTTAAACTGCTTACAACTACTACTGTTGCTACTACAAAGTACTGCTACTTTTTTCTTTTCCCTCCTTCCTGACCTGTCTTGTGGTCTTCTCTACCTCTTGCTCAACTGTGACATGACAATAGTCCAGGATGGAGCGAAACATCGTAAGTTTTTCTTATATGTGGGTTATTTGTGAAATGTTCAAGCCATGGCATTGTGATTTTTCTTCTTTAATACCAACAACTACAGCATAGATATAAATACTTTTGAAAATCACCAAAGGGCAAGAAAATTAATGCCCATCATGTAACAGCTTTCTTATCAAGATAAATGAAGTTATATTCTCCTGAAGTATAAAAGGTCACACTACCGTGGCTGCAACAATACACAAATAACCCACACACTTAGGAGACTCAAACTTATGACCACGTTTAACAAGTCACAGTGAGGAAAGGAGGCCAGTATATATACGAGAGGGGCGGGGAGTGGTAGAACAGAAGATAGTAATAGTAGTATTAGTATTAGTATTAGTAGGAATAGTAAATAATTCAGGCCGCTGCTCATCACTTAGAAAAACCCACATCTGCAAAGCCGACTGCATCCAGAAAGATCCAGATGGGTTATCATACTGCCCTGAACAGATGGTAAGCAGATAGCGTGGGACTACATGTATGCAGTTACAATGAAAGAATCTTATCTCCGACACAGTGAATGTGAAGGAGGTAGCGACGCCAGCTTCAGGGTGACCCAGAAGACAATCACATAACAGGGGCGGCACACAGCGTTACATCTCAATCCTGGTAGGCCTGGAGAGCCTTAGATCATGGGGAAAAGTTTGTACCCAAGTGCCTGGAAGAGTTAGGTTGAGAGACTCGTTAGGGGTAATCGAGGTATCCTGTAGAAGTCTGCTTTCTAAATTTATTTACGAAAGAACCCACTTTTGCAAATAAGCAAGTTGAAATATTGTGATTATTATAGTACACACACTAGAGGTAAGTTAGGTAAGATTTGTCAGGAAACAGGACAAGTGATTCTTGACGCGGGTCTTAGTCATATGACCCTGGAGCTTTTGGTCATCTGACTGAGGCCTTTCGCTGGCTTATCGGGCCACAACCTTAAAAAAATTAAAATTGTTACACTAAAGGAGTTGTAGCAAACTGTGCAACAAAAGTTTTCAGTGTTGCAGCTTTCAACTCCTATCAATTAGAAACATAACTAGTAACTAGTACGACTCTGTTAAACTTAACAATTATATCTTATTGTCATTACGAATTAGCTATATTATTATTATTATTATAATCAAAAGATAGCTAAGTATAGTATAGGCTAGGTTTTGCCTGAGATGTGTATTCTTTGGTCTTTCAGTTAATTGTATATCCTGTGCTGTAATACTGAGATTAATATTGCATTTGTATTTGACTAACATTAATAATCTCCACAAATGTTACACCAAATTGTCTTACTAAGACTTTCAACAAATTGTTCTTGCAAAAATTACATTAGTAGTTATATGTTATACGTAGTTACAAGTTACTGAAGGCTGCCAGAGATGCTGTGTATAACCAGGGACTTTATATACTGTTAATAGCTTCACGTTTTCCGTACAAATTGTAAACTATTCTTTATAGAAAATATATCTTTTATCATATCTGTCATTAAATTTGCTGGCAAATAGTTATCAAATGATAAGAAACACATGTTAAATGTTTCTGAGCACAAGGACTAGGTCAAAGGTATCAAGCACAGATTGTTTTTAAATCTTTCATAATATAATCTTGGCATCGCTGAGAAATAAATTTTATTGCCAACTAAGAACTGATCATTTTTACACTTGATTACGTGATTTCCCAAATTAAGTTGAACTTCGACAGTGAAATAAGCTCAGATGTCCTTAGTGATTGGCTTATCAGCACCTAGAATAAATCCACTCAAACTGGTATTCCCCAAAAGATGTTACGTTCCTCTTGGAACGTAACGTTCCTCTTGGAACGTAACGTTCCTCTTGGAACGTAACGTTCCTCTTGGAACGTAACGTTCCTCTTGGAACGTAACGTTCCTCTTGGAACGTAACGTTCCTCTTGGAACGTAACGTTCCTCTTGGAACGTAACGTTCCTCTTGGAACGTAACGTTCCTCTTGGAACGTAACGTTCCTCTTAGAACGTAACGTTTCTCTTAGAACGTAACGTTTCTCTTAGAACGTAACATCGACCGAACAATTTACAGCCTTCTATCAACGTTAAATATGATGGTAAGGTAAATTTCCTCTCCTTGATGCTCTGATCGAAATAGGTTAGGTAAGGTTCGTCAGGACACCGGACAAGTGTTTCCTGACGTGGGTCTTAAATTAGATGATGACCCACCGTTGGAGCTTTTGGTCATCTGACCGAGGCCTTCCGCTGGCTTACCAGTCCACCCCCTTCAAAAGTTATGCTCATAGTTATAACCACATTTTATGGAAATGTTAAGACAGCAGTGTATACAGCGCAGTCACGTGACCTGGGCAACTGTCAGACATCTTGACGGTCAGACAAACACACCACTCATTAAATAGTCATAAGAGGTGATTAAACCGTAAACCAAAATTTATAAATGCATTATGCCATAAAGATGTTATTAATATACTATACACAACTGTATAATCCATAACTACTTAGTACAGCTGTAACTATGACTACATACATGAAAGTACAGCTATTGTAATTACCTCCGACTCCCTTGGCCCATTAGTGGAGACGTACAGTATACACCAAGAAGTGTGCAGCGCTCTACATACACTTGAATATAACCTTAATGCATATTTTAGTGATGAGAGTATTCTTGTATTAATATTGGTAGAATTACCCACAATATGTTAGGTAAAAGGACACAAGTGCAACTAATGTGATATTTTATTGTGGCAACGTTTCGCTCTGCAGGAGCTTTATCAATCCAGCTTGATAATGCAACAGAGTATTGTTGACTGGTGGTGAAGGTAACATGCAGCCTTAAAGACCCTCGTGCAGTGTACTATAATGGTATAAAACTCCCTCGGTATTTTATACCATTTTTCAGTAGACTCTCGTGTAGTGGATAGGCTTCAAACTCAATTCGCTAACCAGTCAACCTCATTACTTGATCTAAACAGCCTGAGGTGTAAATTCAACATGCCACCTCTACGACCCTATGCTGTACTTTCTACATGATGGACTGAACACATCGACTCCAGGCCGAGGGACTGATTACCTCAAACTCCTCCTCTCCTTACACCTTTCTGCTTTGTATTGGACTGATGAAGCCACTGTGTGGCGCAACGTTTCCTTAATAAAGATTCCCATATGTTGCACAAGTGTCTCAATCTTCAACTCGTCGGTTTTCAAAATCATTTATCACACACATAAATGTAACATGTTCATGTATACAGATATGCACAATTATTATAATCAAAACTAAGAGCTAAACCCACATGGGTCATACAGTGCTGGAGATATGCACAAGTTATTGACAAAGGAATGAAACTTTTACGGATTCCTTCTCGTGTCAGCTGCCAGTCACCTGCTGAACGGCCTGACAGTCACCGGCTGAACGGCCTGACAGTAACCTGCTGAACGGCCTGACAGTAACCTGCTGAACGGCCTGACAGTCACCTGCTGAACGGCCTGACAGTCACCTGCCGAGGCCGATATCTTGCCTAAAGTACCAGCTAATAAAGAAAATGTCTAATATAATTTTGAGCTCTCAAACAGTTTAAAAGTCATTGTTATGAAAGTAGCAAACGAGTCTCGAGACGGAGAACAATACCTCAATTATGATGTACAACACATTATCTTACTTCCAATTATTCATAGGCAGAAGCGCTTAACCCGTAGGACTCGTACAGCGCCTGAAGGATTAACAGGCATTTACACTCTGTTCAGGGAACTGGAACACAGGTCCAATTCCACCAGCATCAAGGAACTTTCCCTGAGAACTTCCCCGAAGATAAACTTTGTACAGATATCTCAACACACCACCTTCCCCCCCCCCCCTTCATATATTCTATGGGTCACCTCGTATTTCGTGGACCCAATGGAAATAATGACTTTGGCTTTCTTGGGTTATCCTAGGTTCTCTACACTTATGCTGCTATGTATGATAATGTAACTATTTGTGTATACCTGAATAAACTAACTTACTGGCCCATCTGTCCACATACTCCCGTAACTTGAAATAAATTCACTCTCCCTTCAGTCTAATACCCAAGCCTTCATTGCCTAGAAGTTTGTTACTCTCATCACCTCCTTTCCTATGTTCACGTTGTAAACCTGGAGGGGGGTTTCGGGGTGGATCAGGACCTGATCAACCAGGCTGTTACTGCTGGCCGCACGTAAACCGACGTACAAGCCACAGCCCGGCTGGTCAGATACTGACTTTAACTGCCTGTCCATTGCGTTCTTGAAGAACGCGTTCTTGAATCCCCCTTATATATGCTGGGAGGCAGTGGAACAGTCTTGGACCCCTGACACTTACTGGGTTGTCTCTCAGCGCACTCGTGGCGCCCCTGCTGTGTCTTTATATATTTCTCGGTACTAGTTAACTTGCGTAATTTACTGGTGTTCAAAATGAAGGAAGTTTATAATGAGCCCAATTTATGGCAATACAGCCGAGCAAAGAGTGAAGTTAAAAAAATACAAAAAAATATGTTGTATGCTGATACAACACTATCAACATGGTCATTAATGTAGCATGCTGATACAACACCATCAACAGTTGCTATTAATACAGTATGCTGGTACAACACCAACAGTGGTTATTAATACAATATGCTGGTACAACACCATCAACAGTGGTTATTAATACAGTATGCTGGTACAACACCAACAGTGGTTATTAATACAATATGCTGGTACAACACCATCAACAGTGGTTATTAATACAGTATGCTGATACAACACCATCAACAGTGGTTATTAATACAGCATGCTGATACAACACCATCAACAGTGGTTATTAATACAGCATGCTGATACAACACCATCAACAGTGGTTATTAATACAGCATGCTGATACACCATCAACAGTGGTTATTAATATAGCATGCTGGTACAACACCACCAACAGTGGTTATTAATACAATATGCTGGTACAACACCATCAACAGTGGTTATTAATATAGTATGCTGATACAACACCATCAACAGTGGTTAGTAATATAGCATGCTGGTACAACACCATCAACAGTGGTTATTAATATAGTATGCTGATACAACACCATCAACAGTGGTTATTAATACAGCATGCTGGTACAACACCATCAACAGTGGTTATTAATACAGTATGCTGGTACAACACCATCAACAGTGGTTATTAATACAGTATGCTGGTACAACACCATCAACAGTGGTTATTAATACAGTATGCTGATACAACACCATCAACAGTGGTTATTAATACAGTATGCTGGTACAACACCATCAACAGTGGTTATTAATACAGTATGCTGGTACAACACCATCAACAGTGGTTATTAATACAGTATGCTGATACAGCACCATCAACAGTGGTTATTAATACAGTATGCTGGTACAACAGACAGACTACCGACAATAAGTTTGACAAACACAAGTGCAACTAGTAAGACATTACTACAGTTAGGTTTCGCTCACCAGAAAACTATCAATACAATGCATACATAGAGAGAGCTGGCAGTTTGGGAGACACACAGATGATGATCAAACTAAATGCAAATTATGTGATCAGGCATATGGTCACTGTCTTGAACACTATGTTACAAAGGTAATGAACTCACAAGTTACAAAGGTAATGAACCCACAAGTTACAAAGGTAATGAACCCACAAGTTACAAAGGTAATGAACCCACAAGTTACAAAGGTAATGAACCCACAAGTTACAAAGGTAATGAACCCACAAGTTACAAAGGTAATGAACCCACAAGTTACAAAGGTAATGAACCCACAAGTTACAAAGGTAATGAACCCACAAGTTACAAAGGTAATGAACCCACAAGTTACAAATGGTTTTTATGGCTTGACGTGCTGTTGGATTATTATAATCAAAATAAGCGCTAAACCACAAGGGTTATACAGCGCGGACGTGCTGTTGGAGTGTGCGCAAAGTAACATTTATGAAGGGATTCAGGGAAACCGGTTAGCCGGACTTGGGAGGAGGGAAGTACAGTGCCTGCACTCTGAAGGAGGGCTGTTATGTTAATATAAAAATTAGTGATTGTGTACCAAAGGGACCTTAAGAAACTTGACTAATCTTATTATAAGAAGCGCAATTTAATTTAGCCTAATCCAACTAAATAGATTTTATATAAGTTTGCAATAATTTAATAATAAACACAATTTTTTTTTCATTAGATTCAGAATGATTTTTGCGAAATTATTGCATACGCAAATTTTCGCTTGCCCTATTCGGCAAGAAGTGCGTTGCTATTTAAGCCAAAATCGCAGGTTTTACTTATTCGGCACGACATGTGTGTGTGTGTAATATAATATATATAATATATATATATATATATATATATATATATATATATATATATATATATATATTAGTATATTATAATGAGAGGGAGAGAGTGGATCAGACGGGGTGAGAGAGCATCACATTGGCTGACGTAACTAAGGTTGACTCTTGCTGTAGAAGTGTTAGCACTGTGTTGTGATGGTAATGCGACTCACCTACACTTTACACTAGCGAGACCTGGGTCATGCTGGTGCTCTTTACGTCAGTGTGACCAGGGGTCACACTCGTCAGCCATATCAGTTCACAGCTGATATGGTTCAGAGGTGCTAACTGATGCAACCTTGTACGGACCAGTTTCCAGCAGCGTGATACTCACAGCTGACGTAAATACCCGGTCCTTGAAGTGGTATTTTGAGGTCAATCCCTCAGCCCGGAGAACTGTTCAACTCGAATAGTCCTGAACAAGACAATGGAGTTGAAGGCTATGGAGTTCAAGACCCTTGTTTAAGACTTAAGAGTTGAATACTTCTCCAGGCTGCAGGATTAATCACCTTGAAACTACGGTACTTCTTCAAGGTTGATGAACTGATCACGTTATCTTTATCTCTCCACTGTTTGTTGTCCCCATGTTTAGTCACCTCTGTATTTGACTGAAGAAGCCTACTGTGTAGGCGTAACGTTTCGACAGTAAGGATACCCAACTGTTACACATGTGTTTTTCATCTACTTGTCGGTACTGTATGACATTACTGCAGTTATACCTCTTTTATGCTCTCTATTAGATTTTGCCACCGGCTACATACGACAGGGATCCCTCCCTTCCTCCTAATTATACCTACTGCTGTCCTATACCTGACAAGCAGGTCTTCACTTCTATGCTTCCCAGCATCCTTACCTCCAGCAGTGAGTGCAGATAAGTGCTGTTTCTGTTACCAGTCGTGCTGTTTCTGTTACCAGTCGTGCTGTTTCTGTTACCAGTCGTGCTGTTTCTGTTATCAGTCGTGCTGTTTCTGTTACCAGTCGTGCTGTTTCTGTTACCAGTCGTGCTGTTTCTGTTACCAGTCGTGCTGTTTCTGTTACCAGTCGTGCTGTTTCTGTTACCAGTCGTGCTGTTTCTGTTACCAGTCGTGCTGTTTCTGTTACCAGTCGTGCTGTTTCTGTTACCAGTCGTGCTGTTTCCTAGTATCTCCTTCCTAGCTTCGTCATTTCTGCCTTCACTCTAAACTCAGAGAGAAGACATCCTCCACTTTCAATAGCACTAACTCTGAGACTCCACTAAGAACGTCTTCACAGGACCTGGGTTCGAGGTGGTCAGTCCCTGAGCCTGGAGGAGAGTGGAGCTCCACTGTTGAAAAACGAGTATCAATAAACATAAATACACCTCCAGAGTAGACAAGTGGATTAACACGTGTTGCGCACCGTAACTCACATACACACTATTAAATAGAGTCCAAGTTAGGTTTTAAAGAGGGGGGGGGGGCGACACATTAATGAGAAAGTGTTTAGAAGTTGCCCTCATCACAATTTTAAATACAAGTGTTCAAAATAAAGGAAGGTTTCAATTAGCCTAGCCTCTGGCTGTACAGAGCACAGCACATTGTGATCACTCATCACATTCTCGTACTGCTGCGCCTCACCGCCGCACCTCACTCCCACCTGCGCCTCACCGCCACACCTCACTCCCACCTGCGCCTCACCTCACTCCCACCTGCCTGTTGTACAGGTGAAACCTGGTCCTTAATAAAGTTTACTAAAACTGAACTTTGTGCATATAAAGGTTCTAATGACGCACTAGGGTCTTAGATATGCACCTTTCCTTGTATATATACTTATACAAACGTCTCGGTGTACATGTCGTGCCAAATAGGTAAAACTGGTCAATTAGCAAGAACTTGTTTAAAATTAAGTCATTTCTAAAATTTTCTCTTATACGTTTAAAGATATATATTTTTTCATTTATGTTAATGTAAAAATTAATAATTTTGTATCAACAGAACCTTAGGAAACTTACCTAACCTTATTATAACAAGCGCAATTTAATTTAGCCTAATCCAACTAAATATATTTAACACAAGTTTACAATAATTTAATCGCTGTATAACCCCTGTGGTTTAGCGCTTCTTTTGATTATAATAATATAATACAATAATTTAATAATAAACAATGAAATATATATTTTTTCGTTAGGTTCAAAACGATTTTTGCGAAATTATTTCATACACAAATTTTCGCTTGCCTTATTCGGCAAGAAGAGCGTTTCTATTTAAGCCAAAACCGCAAGATTTACCTATTCTGCACGACATATATATACTTACACAAACCTGAGTATATACTAAATAGCTGTGACAGTGAACTGGCGTGTTTCACTGCTACTGTTGTGAATTCTAGCCAGAGCGGTGAGATGGGCTGACAACACCTCATTATGGAGCCAACTGATACTTTACCAGTAGACTGTACGTGCCCGAAATGCCTCTGCATTGATAGTGGCTTTCTTTGCACTTGCAAATCAATATTTGTAATTACACATTGTCAACTATGCATGGAAATAGATTCCTTATAGCATGTCAGTCACGCATTGTAAACTTTGCAAAGAAATATAAATTTGAATTTCAACATCCCTTCCTCTTCCTAGCAACTATGTCCTTTACAAACGGTTTACAACACATTTCTAAGTTAAGTAAGGTCAGGTTAGGTTGCCTTGTATCAATAAAAACTAATTTATAACATATTACAACGGAAAACTAAGATAAAAGGCGATAAAAAAAAAGTCTCCGGCGTGAATAGAAAACGGGTAGCCACTGAGTGGCTGCAACAAGTCTTATTTTCAACCCTTCAATTATTATTATAATCAAATAGAAGCGCTAAACCACAGGGGTTATACAGCTTCAACCCTTCAAGAGGCTTTCAATGGTCGCCGAAGTCATGTCTGCATCAATAAAACTCATTATGATTGTAACCAGATACAAACAGGCAAATAGTTCACTACCATTGTAACTTGCTTAACTATCAAAACTTTAGGGCCCAGTCCCTGGACCCATTATATGCCTCTAATATTTTTGACAGTTGTACAACTTAAACTATGATCAATTTCTCTAGTATTAAGTAGTCTGTAAGCCATTAAATTTAGTCTGCCCATAATGCCATGGCATGATAGTGGCTCTCTTTGCACTGCAACTCATTGTAATTACATAACCTAATGTAAACTTGCAAGGAAATAAAACTTTTACTTTGACTGCCACTCACACCATGGGTGTGAGTGGCACCTTGGGTGTGAGTGGCAGTCAAAATTAAACAATCTATTGCATAATATATATATGTCGTGCCAAATAACTAAAACTTGCTATTTTGGCTTAAATAGCAACGCTCTTCTTGCCGAATAGGGCAAGCGAAAATTTGTGTATGCAATAATTTCGCAAAAATCATTCTGAACTTAACGAAAAAAATATATTTCATTGTTTATTATCTAAAATATATTTAGTTGGATTAGGTTAAATTAAATTGCGCTTGTTGTAAGGTTAGGTAACTTTTCTAAGGTTCTTCTGGTAAAAAAATAATTTTTACATTAACATAAATTAAAAAATATATCTTTAATTTAAGAGAAAATTTTAGAAAGGCCTTTTTTAAACGAGTTCTTGCTAATAGGTAAAATTGGTCAAATAGCAAAAACTCATTAAAATTAAGTCCTTAAAGCAGTGAGATCATGTCTGGTTAAGAGGACGAGTTGGTGACTGTGTTAAGTGTAACAGCCAAGAGGATTCAATAGTCTACTAAATTATATATATATTCAAAAGACAATTTACTCATTAAACATGACCTAGGAAATCGTAAGACGACAGCAAACCACGGAACGGGTGGGATTTGAACCCATGGCAAGTGAGTAGTAAAACTCCAGGCCAGTGCCTGGAGTTTTAAGACTCGCTCGCTATTGATTCAATCCCCACCTGTTCCATGTTTTGCTTATCCATTTATCAGTTTATGTTGATATCCATGCTTCTCTCCCCTCCTGCCATGAAGCACAAACTGCACAGAACAATGATCCTTACAGATTGCATGAACACGAACATGCGAGTTATCTGCATCGTTCGCAAACAATCCGGGTGATATAGCTCAGTCATCATGACTTGATAAGTCGAGCTAAACGTTGTATTAATAACGTAATTCCCGTAAGTCCCTCTGCAATGATCATATTTGTCGGCTTTGCGTTCGTCAGGACAATCCGGATTCAGATTCTGAATCCGTGCAAACGAGTTTTTCACAGGCTAGAATTCAGAGTAACGGGGGAAAATGGGATGTTGCAACCAACAAGTGGAGAAAACATGATGTATGGAGGCAGGTGACGCGTTTCACAAGAGTGAAATCTTATCAGAAGTAATCAGTGCGCATCAAAACACGTGGAGATACCACACGTATAAACATTATGGAGTACTGAAGGTTATTATTGTGAAATATAATATAGGGATTGTGAAATGGACATCTATGAATTGTACCCGAGAAACGTTTGGAAACTTTCATGAGGATACGTACCTCCAACCAGGTTTTTGCATCCATAGAGGAAAATATAAGTACTAAATATAGCAGAGGACTGGTGTAATGCAGGCGGATATGTGGAGTAGCAGTTTTTCCTGACTGGTGTTTAGAAGGCTCAGAGAATTGGAATGAAGGTTCGACAGAATTTAATTAGGTTTTGACAGGTTCCAGACCAACATATTTGAGGCAGTCATGCGAATGTCGTTGAAAGTAGTATGTTGATATCCGTGATTCTCTCCCCTCCTGCCATGAAGCACAAACTGCACAGAACAATGATCCTTACAGATTGCATGAACACGAACATGCGAGTTATCTGCATCGTTCGCAAACAATGCGGGTGATATAGCTCAGTCATCATGACTTGAGTTAAACGTTGTATTAATAATAAGAATCGAAACGCTTTCAATAAAGATGTCCTAAGAAAATGCATCCGTGTGTATGTCCCTTGAGACCTTGATAGGTGGGGCAAGAGAAAGAGAAGTCGAGGAACATAATACCCTCCACTCCAATGCATACACACATGAAAAGAAACTCATAATTAATAGCAATAAAGTAGTAATAGGAGATTTCAATAATACCTTTAGTCAAGAGAAACAAATGTGTGTTAGAAAAGAGCTTTATATTACATGCTGTCACAACCCTAGCACAGTGATAATTGCATGTTCACACCACCACGGACAACCTCACAGTCATCAAAAAATATTCATTGTACATTAAAAAAAAACGAAATACAGTGACTATATTCTTATACTAGTCATATTACACCTTCCAGAGGCAAAGTTTACAAAGATGTCTGCTACACAACAGCAAATCCTGAGGAAATGCGAATATAATTATATTTAAAAAGAAGAGCTAAACTCGTGTGGGTCATTCAGCGGACAAAATTTGACCATCGAAAATTGTCAAACTGGTAGATAGAAATGCATTTAGTAAAAAAATCTGAATATTGAAACATAATTCGAAATATTTGGCGGGAAACGAAGCGTCTTTGCAACACAGATACCCAGGTGTTGCACAGGTGTGTTACTCATCACCTTGGTGCTGCTGTTACAAAGATACCCAGGTGTTGCACAGTTGTGTTACTCATCACCTTGGTGCTGCTGTACACCATTAATGTAATGAGTTATTTACAATAAACAAGCAACTCATGCCCACTTCAATTTGTTTAAATGTAACGTATGGTTGAATTTAAAAAAATGAGTATGAGCTCTTTGCTTTTTGTAAATTACTAGTTAAACTTGTTGAAATTCAACTATACCTTACTAAAATGTAAGGTAATATATGTACTCAAAACTACATACATGTTTCGGAATAACTTGCATGTGACCGAATTCATGTCTGCATCAATAACTTATTATGATTGTAACCAGATATAAACAAGCAAATAGTTCACTACCATTGTAACTTGCTTAACTATCAAAACTTTAGGGCCCAGTCCCTGGACCCATTATATGCCTCAAATATTTTTGACTGCCACCCACACCATGCCGAATATGGCAAGCGAAAATTTGTGTATGCAATAATTTCGCAAAAATCATTCCGAGCCTAACGAGGAAAATATTTCATTGTTTATTAAATTATTGTAAACTTACATATTTAGTTGGATTAGGTTAAATTAAATTGCGCTTGTTATAATGCTAGGCAAGTTTCCTAAGGTTCTTTTGGTACATAATTAATTTTTACATTAACATAAATGAAAAAAATATATCTTTAAATGAGAAAATTTTAGAAAGTTCTTAATTTTAAATGAGTTCTTGCTAATTGACCAATTTTACCTATTCGGCACATTATATGCCGAATATGCACATAATGTGCCGAATGGACCTCGACTCAGTCTACCAGATGGGTACACGTAAATCAACCGTGTTAATTAAATTAATCTCCACATCAAGAATACAGTTAATATGGCTCTCTATCAATGAACACACACAACTATAATGTCCCCTTGCCTATTCATTTAAAAAGGCTACAAAAACATTTTATGTGAATCCCGAGTTGTTCATCAATGTTCCAGAGAAGAGTGTGCTGGCGTCACTCCGAGGAAGGTGACATGCGTGCTGATACAGGTCCTGGGGATTCCACCTTACTCGTAAACTACAGAGATTAAACATACCAGTGGATCTTGACAGCCTCGTCGAGTGACATAATGTGTATCACCTGTGAAACCTACAATCTGAAGGAACCTAGTGTTGAGTGCCCTGATACGTCCGTTATTTACTGTGAATGAAGACCATCAGTAAAGTGGCTCTAATTTAAATATCTTCATTATACACCTCCATACCCATCCTGTGGGAGGCAGTCAAAATATTACAGACACAATGGTTCAGGGACTGGACACCAAGGTTCTGATAGCTAACTTACAGTGGTAATGAGCTGTTTACGCGCCGTATATACAGTAAGCTACACCGTAATCATTATGACTAAATTCGTTTTACTCTAATTGTTTATTATAATCATGGGGGAGCGCTAAACCCGTAAGATTATACAGCGCCTGTGGGGGTGGGTATACCTGGAATTTACCTGGAGAGGGTTTCAGGGGTCAACGCCCCCACGGCTCTGAGACCAGGCCTCATGGATGGAAGGTATTCAGGCTTAATTCAGTGAACTGGAGCACAGATCCAATTCCCTAGATCAAGAGCCCCTCACCAGCGTCAAGGAACCTCCCTAGAGGGGGTTTTACTCATATCACGCCGGGTCACCATTTGGAAAAGACCCGGGCCCGGACAGAACACACGAACCTCTTACTACTATAAAATGTGAGCGTTGGTTGTGTTCTTATATAGGCTGCCTTAGAAATATGCTACCTCAGGAATATGTTTCACGTTATATGCGGCTTCGTATGCTGCCTCTATTTTCTCTGTATATTTCTCAGTGTATATACACCGAGTTTACCTTGATCCCTTTTTTAGATACTAAAATTATTATTGACAGGTGGTGTACAGGTTACATGCAACAGTTTTAATGACCTTCGTGTGTAGATAGGCTTTAGATCTAACCTAATAAAGCAACCAGCATGAAGGGACGCAACCCAATTATTATTATAATCAAAAGAAGCGCTAAACCACAGAGGTTATACAGCGACGCACCCAATGACAATACAATTATACTTTTTATGTAGTTTATTTTTAATCGTCATCAGATATGTGGCTGCTGGTGACTGGGAACGCTTCAGCGAGTCGTCACGGTCGTTGCTTCCATATTTTTTTACTCGGATTTATCATTTCATGAAATATAATACAATCATATTTTATTATTCATCAAAATATAAAAAAAATGGGGTGGACCGATAAGCCAGTTGAAGGCCTCTGTCAGATGACCAAAAGATCCAGCTGCGGGTCATTATATGACTAAGACCAGCGTCAGGAAACACGGGTTCTATTTCCTGACAAATTCTACCTAACCTAACGTAACAGTGGTGGAAAAACTAAGCTTTCTCTGAGTCATATTTCGTCACACTGCATATAAATGTGCTAATGAAATCCAGAGGAAATGACGTACTGGCGTAGAACATGGAGAAACAAACCAATAAACTGATAAAGCTCCACAGTAAGTGAAAGTTGTTCCAATAAACATATGCTCTAAAACTGGAGTCTTTTTCTTCCTAATGAAATCTATCATCCTGGGATGGGAGACTTCAGCTGTGCCATGACGATATCGTCAATCATACCATTATGGGTTCAGTAGTAATGAGCTCAAAAATCCTTCCAGCAGAGCTGGAGTTCACCCTACATACAATGGAAATATAATTCATATATTACACACACACACACATATATATATATATATATAAACCAAACTAAAGCAACTTAACCCACATCACCTAACTTAGAGCCCATCCCATCAGATTTTCTTCCCCATCGCTGCAAGAAGGTAAAGATTATGCAATGAAATCATATGCATGTCTGTGTTTAAGATGTCAGTCATACAAGTTAATGCAGCGGCAGTTATTTGGCATTTTAGTGAAGTGCCGCGTTAATGTGTCCAGTGAGGAAGATAGTGACAAAGTGTGTTATAGTGAAACTGTAATGAATATTTGTTGCTATCAGGTGTATTCTGGCCTGTGTGGTGAAATATATAGCGAAGTAGCATTGCCTGTGGAACTAGCTTTAATTCTGAAGTGAAGGACTCGCAGCAATAGATTAGAGTTGGAAAATTTTAGATTTAGAAAAAAGTACGGGGACCAAACTCTAAAGTACTGTCAATGAATCGAGAACAATGGGTAGCTGTAAAAATAGGTTGGACGGATACATGACTGAATGAGAGTTAGACCTGTCTAGCATGGGCCAGTAGGCCTGATGCAGTGCTTTTTCTTTATGTTAAACGTCAAATGAACTGTTGATTTGCGAGTTATGCCTAATAGCCTACAAAAAGATGTGTGATTCATCCAGAATCCTTTACAAATCCTTTTGTAACACTGCATCTGTGTCTGAAGCCTAGAGAGAGAGGTAAAATGTGTTTATCTGGTGTACCTTGACCATGTCAGCCCAGCAACAGCGTAGTACCTGAGTAGTAGCAGAGGCGGCTCACACTCCATCACTAGACCCGCTAACTGAACAAGAGTTTGTCGTAAGTCAGGTTAAGGCAGTAGAAGGCGAGGTGACAGCCCAGGTCAGGTCAAGCCGCGGGTGTCTCGAAGAATAGAGAATTTGACCCTAGCGATCTTGTGCTTTGGTTCTCTTTCAATATTATTAATCCTTCTTAAAGGTTTCACGGGCATTGTCTTGGTGAATACATACACATCCCTAAATTAATCTCAGTCCCAGCTTTATGTATAGGCTGCTCTCTGTCTCCCGATACATTATCAAATGACCCAGTCTTCAAGGCATTTGATTTGACCTGACCTAGGCTGTCTTTTTCCCTCTTAACTTTTCACCTCTTCCTCGCAACTTAACTTAATCCAGTTTTCATTTCCTATTTGTAAGTTTATGACTTGTTCCAATATTTGTTGCCAGGTCTATAACCAAGCTGGTCGTCAAGACCAAGCTGATATTATAGACTTAAGACCCTCTATTAACGGGTGAATGCACAACTTTTCATATATTTTTTAATGTTATAAAGAATAAAAAGTCACAATACCGTGGCTGGAACAATTCATTAAAAACCTGGCCATTAGAAACTAAATTTTGCGAGAAAACTACTTTGACCAATCCTGCACTTGTTAATTATTATTATAATCCAAACTAATCGCTAAACCACCAGGGCCATACCGCTGCACTTGTTAAATAAGTGAAAATAAGCTGAAAATTCATAATTAACGAATGTGACACCTTCCTGGTGACAATATTACCGATGGCAATCTGTAACATGGTAGCAAGAGCCGTTGATTCGTAATCTGACGACCCCGAAGTAACAGGTTCAAGACCCGGCATTTAAGTGAAATTCTGTCAACAGAAGTATTCAAAAAATAATTAAGGCTAGGTATAACACTAGACATGTGACTGAAGATATCAGCATGAACCTTGTACATGTATGGTATACAATGCCGATTAAGAATTACACACATTTGCAGCATCTGGTTATATTTATTATGGAAGTTTCGCCATCCACTGGTTTTATCAACACGAATTCAAGGACATAATTGGAAGACAGTATAACTATATAAAAAAAGATGAGGTAATCGTCACGACTACGGTGCTCTTCACACCAACTCCAAGGCTGAGGGACTGATTACCTCAAGTTTTGTATATATTTCCACTATCTTCCAATTACGTCCTTTAATTTGTATTGATAAAAGCCATTGGATGCTGAAACGTCTATAATAAAGATACCCAGATGTTGCACATGTGTAATTCTTCAACACGAACCTTAGTGAGCAAACATCAAATCTAACCACTATCACTTGGCTTGAATGGTGTGTTGCTTAATTTATTCACTAAATCAGAGGCACTGATAAGACGGAAGCTCGAGATAATACCAAGGAGCGTATTTAATACTTTGGTAAGCCATTTTGATAATTTGAAGATGGACACGAGAGAAAGGACATGACAAATCTCATGACTTGTTACGTAAAAGGACAAAAGTGGAACTAATGTGACATTTTATTATGGTAACTCCTCTCTCCAGGAGCTCTGTAAAGCCGTTACAAACAATACAAGGACACAGTGGGTAGTTTACCAACATTACAAATTTCTTGAGGTTGCTTGGCTTGCAAGTTTACAAAGCTTCACACCCAGAGAGTTACACAATTACTTCTGATGTAGTGAGGGAATAGTTGCTGTGTGGATCTAGTAATCCTTTAAAATATCTATTAAAATCTTGGCACCATTTGAGGGCTTTTGACATTTAATTTTAGCCTCGTTTATTTCTAATTCATATATTGTAGGTCAATGTTTCCTAGCCTTTTCGAGACGAGGAACTATTTTTATCTTCAAAGAATATCACGATACCCACATGCTAATTGTTGTGATTTTAGGTTACGTTAATTGAAGAAATATATGACAGAACAGCAATACTTATTATGAAGTTAATAGTTTATTTGAGGATTAATATTTAGGTTTAAATAAAAAGGGACTGTTTCCAAAAGGGTTCTCGATTGCTTGTCTCATTTAGGCCCACATAAACGTCATCTTATATTCAACACAGTGATGCTAAACGTTCGTTAATACAAACAGTAAAAGCTACTATTGTAAGACATACAGCAGTTGCTTGTATGCAGGTTATAAGAATCGTTGATGAATGGAATATAGACACGAAACAATCAGCAGGGAAGATACACAAGAAATGTCCCTTCCTCGATGAATAATAGAATATGAAGAGAGTTCTGGAGATGGGAGGTACAGTGTCTGCATTCTGAAGGAGGGCTCTTAATGTTGCAGTTTTATAATTGTAGTGTAAGCGCCCCTTTGGCAAAACAGTGATGGAGTGAATGATGATTAATGTTTTTCTTTTCCGAGCCACCCTGCCTTGGTGGGAGAAGGCCGATGTGTTAAAAAAAATAATCATAACCGTAATTTTTAAAGGGGTGGACCGGTAAGCCAGTGGAAGGCCTCGGTCAGATGACCAAAAGCTCCAGCTGCGGGTCAACATATAAGACCCTCGTCAGGATACACCTGTCCTGTTTCCTGACAAATCTTACCTAACGATGAACAAACATTCTTACAATACTAACTGTTGTAAAATTTGTTTTTATACATATTTTGTGTTATGGTGTAATAATAAAAACAAGAAATACTGGTAACTACACTAGAAGCAGCATTGCAGCTGTAATAAAAACAACAATATGAGCCCAGGTGCCAATAATCGTGCAAGCACAGGCAACAATGACAACAGCTGTATTATTATTATTATAATCAAATAGAAGCGCTAAATCACAGGGGTTATACAGCGCTGCAGGTTATTGTAGGATGCAGGGAGAGTGGGTTGTAAGAGGGAGATGGACGATTAGTAGGGTATGGAGTGCAAGATGACGGTGGATAGTGCAGGGGAGGAGGGTAGCAAGAGATCGAGGTAGAAGGGACTGAGGGAGGTGCTAGAGTTATAATCTTCAGAGTTTGTGTAGTAAGTCAGTTTCTGTCAAAAAGTCAATGAGAGAGTCAGGATTAAAGGAGGGTCCATCTGTAAGAAGGGAAGGTAAAGAAAGGGCCGCAGAGCGAAGACGTCGTTGGAGGTAAATTCTACGTGCTCGTTGATAGAGTGGGCAGTCCAACAGGATATGTCGAACAGACACTGGAACCTGACAATGCTCACAGAGAGGGGCAGGGAGCCTCTCCATGAGATACCCGTGAGTAAGACGAGTGTGGCCGATGCGAAGACGGGAGAGTGTAGTCTCCCAACCTCGACATTGGTGACAAGAAGAAGGCCAGAAACCTATAACCGGTTTAATTGAATGAAGTTTGTTATTCAGCAGGTCAGACCAACGTTGTTGCCAATGGGTGCGATGGTGGGTAGCAATTACAGCAAAATAGTCTGTGAAAGGAACACCTCTATATGAAACTGGGAGGTCATGTACTGCTGATCATGCAGCAGTGTCTGCCTGTTCATTGCCCTGTACGTCAACATGACCAGGGACCCAACAAAAGACAATATCTTTATGCTTGCTAAAGATACGGCGTAACCAAAGGTGGATACGAAGAACTAGGGGGTGAGGTGTATCAATTTTACGGATAGCCTGTAAAGCACTAAGGGAGTCTGAAACGACCACAAATGGTGATACAGGCATAGATGCAATACGGATAAGTGCCACAAGAATGGCATACAATTCAGCCGTAAATATGCTAGCCGAGGGTAATAGATGCCCTCGTACGACGCTGTCCGGAAACACTGCTGCGAATCCGACGCCGTCAAATGACTTTGAACCATCAGTGTATACTGCGATGGCATGGGAATGAGAACGGAAATGGTCTAGAAAGAAAGAGCGAGAAGCCGCCATAGGCAGTTGGGCTTTCGGCAAGGTAGAGGAATAGAACAGACACGGACAGCAGGAACTTCCCAAGGGGGTAGAGGAAAGGGTGAAGCCACATGAACATATAAAGGCGGAAGCTGAAGGGAAAAATAGTTAAGAAGGAAGATGACGAAGAATAGTTAAAAGGGGAAATGACGAAGAAAAATTAAAAAAGGAAATGACGAAAAATTTTGTTAAGAAGGAAGATGACGAAGAATAGTTAAGAAGGAAGATGACGAAGAATAGTTAAAAAGGGGGAAATGACGAAGAATAGTTAAGAAGGAAGGTGAAGAAGAATAGTTAAAAAAGGAAGATGACGAAGAATAGTTAAGAAGGAAGATGACGAAGAATAGTTAAGAAGGAAGATGAAGAAGAATAGTTAAAAAGGGGGAAGATGACGAAAAAATAGTTAAGAAGGAAGATGAAGAAGAATAGTTAAAAGGGGAAGGTGAAGAAGAATATTAAGAAGGAAGGTGAAGACGAATATTTAAAAAAAGGAAGGTTAAGGGGAAAAAAAAAAAAGGTGAATTTTAAAAGAAGGAAGGAAAAAAAGAATAGATAAGAAAGAAGGAAAAAAAGAATAGTGAGATAAGAACGGGAAAGGGGGGATCATAGTGACCTGGTAGGCATGTCCAGCAAGACAAGAACAATCACAGTGTCGTATTTTACAATCACAGTGGCATATATCAATCACGGTGTCGTAGATACAATCACAGTGTCGTACGTCACAGTGTGTAATCAGTAAAGCGTCGAGATACGGTCACGGTGTCGTAGATACACTCAGTGTCGTATAAATCAGTGTGGTAGACTTTTAAAAGGGGTCGTAGATACAATACAGTGTTTAGACAGTGTCCTAGATACAATCACAGAGTTGTAGACACAATCATTGTAGATACAGTGTCGTAGACTGTGAAAGATACAATCAGTGTCGTAGACAAATCACGTTCTTAAAAAAGTGTCCTAGATATGATCACAGTGTCGAAAAAAAAAAAATATTTTTACAATCTTTTCGTAGACACAATAAATGTCGTAGATCAGGTATCGTAGTCACAATCACAGCATCGTAGACACAATTACAGTGGAGTAGATACAATTATAATGTCATTTAAAAAAAATCATTTTTTTCAGAAAAAACCCCAGTGTCGTAGACACAATGACGTTTTAAACAATGATAGTGTCGAAGACAATGATAGTGTAAAAGAAAACCCCACGGTGGAATTAAAACAATCACAGTGTCTCATAAAATTACAGAATCTTTGATACGATTATAGGGGATACAATCACAATATCAAAAACGTCAGTTTTGTAGAAAAACAATTTTTTAACAGTCATGGTATCTGGAAACAATCACGGTGGAGAAAACACAATTATAGTGGAGAAGAAAAAATTACAGCACCGTATATATAATCACAGTATCGTAGACCAATAAAAAGGACTAGACACAATCAGTGTCGAAGAAAAAAAGGGTGCCGTAAATACAGTGTTGTAGACACAATCACGGGGGAGTGGACACAATTACTGCATCGCAGACAATAATCACAGTATCATAGACACAATCACAGTGAAGTAGACATAATCAGAGTAGGTAGATACAATCCGGTGCCGAAAAGGTCATGTATATACACAATCACAATGGAGTGGAAAAAAATTACAGTATCTAAACACAATCAGTGTCATATAAAAAACCCCAGTGGAGTAGACACAAATCACAGTGATAGACACAATCACAGTAGAGTAGACAAACTAGTGTAGACACAATCACAGTGGAGTAGAAAAAAATCACAGTGGAGTAGACACAATCACAGTGTAGACATAATCACAGGGAGTAGATACAATCTCTATAAAAAGATACAATCACAGTTGTGGTCGCTGTCACAGTGTCGGTCACAATCATGGTGTCGTAACCACAATCACAGTGTCGTAGAAGTCAGTATGGGGGGAGACAGTCACAGTGTCGCACTTTGGGGAATATAAACACCTGTCATAGTCACAATTACGTGTTATAGTGAAAATCACAGTGTCGGGAAAAACCCAGGGATAGACACAGTGTCGTACATACAATCCGTGTCGTAGACGGGCCCCACACACCGGTGTTGCAGACACAATGTCGTAAAACAATGAGGTCGCACACAACAGTTTTTCAGAACCAGTAGTGTCTCAATTGTGGAACCCTTTTGGGGTCGTACGCATGGGCAGAACCACTGACAGTGTCGAAACCGTGTGGCAACCCCCCAGTGTAGTAGACAAATTTTGGTGACAACAGTGTGGTAGACAACAGGGGGGAAACAGTGTAGTAGAAAACAGTGTGGTAGACACAACAGTGTGGGAAAACACAACAGTGTGGAGACACAAAATGGGTGACACAAAAATTTCGGGAGACAACAGTGTGGAGACACAACAGTGTGGTAGACAACAGTGGGTAGACAAATTGGTAGACACAACGGGGGGGTAGACAACAGTGTGGTGGGAAAAAAATGTGGGAGACACAACATGTGGTGAAAAATTTTTGTGGAGACAACAGTGTGGTAGACAACAGTGTGGTAGACAACAGTGTGGTAGAAAAAACAGTGGGGGAAACAGTGGGGTAGACATAACAGTGGGGAAAACAGCATCAGGATATACGTGTTTAAAAGTGTGCAGATATATTCCGGGGAAACACCTTCATCCCCCCTTTTTAATTCCCCAAAAAATTTCAGTTACCCTCCTTTTCCTTGGATAAAAAACCCAAAATTTCCTCTCGTTTCTCAGATGCTGTATGAGGCTTAAAATTAAGTTTTCCTTTTTCGATTGAAAAATTTTTAAAAACAACACAACCACAACAACAACACAACCACAACAACAACACAACCACAACCACAACAACAACACAACCCCCCACAACACAAAAAAACCCCCCAAAAAACAAAAACAACCACCAAACCCCAAAAACCCCCCATAACGCAAAAAACAATACAACAACATTAAAAAAAAAACCCCCAAAAGCAACCATACCAACACAACCACAACACAAAAAAAAACACTACAAAAAACAACAAAAATAGTAGGGAAAAAAAATGCTAATTTTTGGGGCTAATGCAGAGAAATATATAAAAAAAATTCAGATAACGTGTCACCGTAAATATAATCTGGGACTGTCGTGCCCCCGTGGACGGGTGGCAAGACTGTGGTGGTCATCGTCCCCGGGTGGCACGACTGGGGTGGGGATCGTCCAGGATGGCACGACTGTGGTGGTCATCGTCCCCGGGTGGCCGATGTGGTGGTCATCGTCCCGGGGGGCACGACTGTGGGGGGCATCGTCCCCGGGTGGCACGACTTTGGTCATCGTCCAGGATGGCCCCCTGGGTGGTCATCGTCCAGGATGGCACGACTTTTGGGGTCATCGTCCAGGATGGCACGATTGGGGGGGCATCGTCCCCAAGGCACGATGTGGTGGTCATCGTCCCCGGGTGGCACGACTGTGGTATGGTGGGTCATCGTGGGGGGGCACGACTGTGGTGTGGTCATCGTCCCCCGGGTGGCACGACTGTGGAGGGGTGGGTTTGTCCAAAATGGCCCCCTGTGGTGGGGTGGTCATCGTCCAGGATGGCACGACTGTGGTGGGGGGGGCATCGTCCCCAAATGGCACGACTGTGTTTTTGGGGGTCATCGACCAGAATGGCACGACTGTGGGGTCATCGTCCAGGATGGGGGTGGTTCGTCCAGGATGGCACGACTGTGGTGGTCATCGCCCCGGGGGGGACGACTGTGGTGGTCATCGTCCGGGGTGGCACGACTGTGGGGGATCGCCCGGGGGTGGCACGACTGTGGTGGTCATCGCCCCGTTTTAAAACCCCTTGGGGTCATCGCCCCGGGGGGCCCCACTGTGGTATGGTGGTCATCGGGGGGGTGGCACGACTGTGGTGTGGTCATCGCCCCGGGGGGGGGACGACTGTGGAGGGGGGGGTCATCGTCCGGGGTGGCACGACGGGGGGGGGTCATCGCCCGGGGTGGCACGACTGTGGGGGGGGGGGGCATCGCCCCGGATGGCACGACTGTGGTGTGGGGGGTCATCGACCAGAATGGCACGATGTGGTGGTCTTCCCCCCCGGATGACACGACTGTGGTGGTCATCGTCCGGGGTGGCACGACTGTGGTGGTCATCGTCCAGGATGGCACGACTGGGTGGTCATCTCCCCGGGCGCCCACAACATTTAATAAGCTTTCAAAAGTGACACTTGTAGAGGACGGGGGAAAAAATTCGGGTTTTGGAAAAGTTGGCGTTAATGTCTGTGAAGATTGTGTAAAGTGATTTGGGGGAAAAATTGTACTAACGGGGCTGTTTTTGTATTTTTAAAAAAATAATTTTTTTTAATGTAGAAAAAAATTTTTTAAGGGAAAAAATTCAGCATTATCGTAAATGAGACTATTAGGTCTCATTGATTGTATAACAAATGTTATACAATCAATTTAACGAATCTATAAATTTTCATTATATTTCGATAATTGAAAATCTCATGAAACGGTCGAGTGATTTAGTACCTACTGTCATATTGATAATGGGATTTATGTTATATGCTGGAATAAAAATTTTTTTGGAACAAAGTTAGCGGGGTTTTTCATGAGTAAAGGCCAGATCGGGATTTTGGTTTAAGTACGCCTCTTCATCAATGATAATAAACCCGCTTGTCCTTTTTAAACTGCTTGAGTTTTCTCCCGACAGGAACCTGACTATCTCTGATTTGGTTTTTGGGGGCCAAGTCGGCCCAAACTCATAATTTTTATGTGCGGGATATTTGTGAATATTTTTTTTTTAAAAAAAAAAAATTTTTTTGTTTTTCCCCCAAGGCCCGGAAAAAACAGAAAAGAACCTCTCAATTTTGCTGAGAACAACCCCTTAATAGTCCCTTTGGGGCTGGAAGTACAGCCCCCACTGTCCACCAAGTCAGCTGCCAAGTACTGAAAGTGTTTCCAGCTCCCCAAAGCTAGCCAAAAAATTTTCTTCTGTTGCATTGCCTTGGTCACTGACATGTCCAACCCCAATGACATCAGTGTCAACTGTCCCCGGCAGTATCGTAGGGTGACCATAATGGCGGGGTGGACTGTATAAACAGATTCGACTGTCAGCTTCTCTAATCGGGGCATATGGTGAGCGAGGCCAGATCTGGCATTTGTGGCTTGCTAAGTACTGCCCATCAATGATAATGAACTGCTTATCCTTGTTAAACTGCTTGAGATGAGCTGCTGACAGGAACCCCCACTATTTGTCTTGGGGTTTTTTCCCGGGGAAAGTTTTGCAAATTGTTTGAAATGATAACTTCACCCCCCGTGTCTCCGCGCTCCTTTAACACCTTTTTTTCTTTCACTAGTTTTCAGCGAACCTGCAGTTGGGGCAAGATAAGGTCCCCTACCTGGTATATACCTGGAGAGGGGGTTTGGGGGGGGGCCCCCCAGGTCCGGGGTGTGACCGGGGGCCCATACCGACAAATTGGGTTGATAAAGACAGACCAAAAAAATTGAAATATACTTGATAGTATACCCCTCTGAGCCTTGAAAATATAAATAGACAGGGAGTAAAGTGTGAGCACAAGAGTTGAGAAAAAAAAGAGAAGCACTGCAGTCGGCCTACTGGTCTACGTTGGGTAAAATTCCAGATGTAATATCATGTTGAGAAGTTTGGTGCGAGGAGGATTTTTGTTGATGGTGATGGTGGTGACTGTTGTGGTGGTGGTGATGGTGATGGTGATGGTAGTGGTGGTGGTGGTGATGGTAGTGGTGATGATGGTGGTAATGTGTTGAGTGGTGTACGGTTCACGACTGTATGATCTCTTGACCAATGTATCTATAAAAAAAGTGTTATTTGGCGTGTTCTTTTGGGGGGCGGGTATGCAAAAAAAAAAATCTTGGGGGCTTCTTACTTTATTTTTTTAAAATGCGGGGAAAAAATTTTGGGGGCTGTTTAAAAAAAAACCCCGGGCCATTTTTTTTGGGGGGGGAAAGGAAAAAAAGGGCCCCCTTTTTGGGGAATTTTTGAAACCCGGGGAGGGGGGGGAAAAAAAGGGGGGAGGGAGACTCCATGGGTATGCTTACAAACCGCCCCCGGCGGGAAAAATTTTGGGAAAAAGCATGGTGCGAAAAAATGAACCCCCTGGGGGGAAAAGCATTGGGTCATGCAACAATCCCGGCTGTCTACATCGTTATCACTGTTTTCTTGGCTTCTTGTTTCGTCTTGCAATTTTTAAAGGTAGCTGGGAGGGGAAAAAGGGGCCCATGACTTCCAGTATATTAATGGAAAAAGGGGTAGGATAAACCCGGGGGAGC
>WNWK01021518.1:0-33973 GCA_009830355.1 Cherax destructor
TCTGTCCTCCAAAATTGTTTATATTTTACTATAACCGCCTTTTCCTTTAGTTTATAAATCTTCACTTCTTCTTTTGCTGTTTCCATTCTCCTTGATCCCATCTACCTTTACTTTACTGAAAAGTAAAATAAAAAGTGATCTGATATATCTGGGGCCCCCTCTATAAACATGTACATCCTGGAAGTCTACCCAACAGTCTTTTATCTCCCAAAGAGTCCAACAAATCTTATTTCGCCCACATCATATTTTTATTTTTTTATCCTTTTTCTTAAATATGTGTTACATATAACCAAACCCCTTTGTATACAAAGTTCAATCAAATGCTCCCCATTATCATTTACACCTGGTACCGTAAATTTACCTACCACACCCTCTCTAAAGCGTCTCCTAATTTAGCATTTAGGTCACCTATCACGATTACTCTCTCACTTGGCTCAAAAGTTCCTACACACTCGCTTAACATCTCCTAAAATCTAGCTCTCCTCTAACTCCTCTTTTTCTCCAGGTGCATACACACTTATTATAACCCATTTTTCACATCCGACCCTTATTTTAATGCACATAATCCTTGAATTTATACATTTATGTTCCCTCTTCTCTCCCATAACTGATCCTTTATGGTCGATATTTTAAAGTTAAGTCACGTAATACATACTATCACTTCATTCTTTATAATAACAGTTTAAGATAAGATAATTCAGATACCACTAATTAGTGCATATGTAAACGTTGTTATAAGATTTTCTTCTATGCTAGTCATCAGCACAGTTTTATTGAGTGAGCAATTGGAAGAGACGCATACGGTTACCATTGTGCAATAAGAGACATTTCAAGCTTGTAATGGAGCTGTCTATACACAGCCGCCAATCTCATGGTCGATATTTAAGTCCAATTCGAAGAAGTCCGAGATGTTATTGCAGTATACAATTTCTTCACCTTGGTTGAAGTAAGGAAGGAGTTCAACCTCTCTTTTGTTGTAGACACTTCTTTCTTTTAGTCTGGATGCTAAACGTTCAGATGCTTGCTTTGACAGACTGAGGTCACACACCAGATCATTGAATTCTTTTGGGAGAACTGATGGGGTGTTAAAATGTTTACTTCCTTTGCCTATTTTTCCACCGTGGTAAGCGTTGTACACTGGTTTTTGCAAACTATATGGGGCCCAAGACTTGTCTTATTCTCCAAGCTTCATCCCAGAGTAAACAAGGTGCTTTGTTTTACAAAATCTGTGCTTTTTTCTCTGTTTTGCAAAGAGTATTCTCCACAAGTGTAGCAAAATTTATTGGAATTCTTTAAGCAGATTCTTCGTGAATAAGTCATATTCATATGGAAAAAATAACAAAATAAAGGTTACAGTATTGTCACGTGGTCGATATTGATTCAGCTCCATTCATTAAACATTAAATAATTTAAAAATAAAATTATAATCTTTTTCCAAAATATCTGAATATAAAAATTGTTACTACATATGCAGGTTAATTGAGGGTAGGTATGCAATCTCACAGTCAGGAGAACGCCTTCCGCCTGATCAAAAAAAAATGGAAAAATAAATAAACGACTCTAGGATTAATAATGAAGATAAAATTTTCAAGCCTTTTAATTAAATTAAATAAGAATAAAAATTGGCATTTGTGATTCTGGAAAGATGTTAGGGCAGGAGTATGTAAAGCCCAGGATGGTCTTCAGATGTTTGAAGAAATGGTGTAGGTTATCCTGGGTGGTGGTAATCATCCCATGTTCTGGAATCTCCTGTTACTACTTTGGTTGTATGATGTTAGGAGGTGAGGAGTAGTCGTAATAGTCCTACTAGTCCAATAGACAAGTATATTGCTCCAATATCTAGGCGTCTACCCTGGATGACCAGGCCAGCAGTTGAGCTGATAATAAATAAAATAAACTAGTTACCAACAGTTATATAAGTACAACATTTAAGACAGACAAGGGGGTGCAATCTTAAAGTCATTACTGGTAACCATAAAAATAAAAAACAACAAACAGAAATACTCCTTAGATCCCTTACCTGATCAGAAGAGTGGAGGTGAAGTGACTCTCCAAACTTCAACCACCCAGGTAAGGTTAATACTACCAGGAGTAGAAATAAACACCTCAGATACCAGGAACTGGAGTTTCGCCTCAGCCCGCTAGATGGAAGTGCGGGCAGTAATATGCTAATGGTTCCTGGCTGTCTGAACAACCCTAATCAAAATTAGTACCGGCTTTTCCTTCACACTCACAAACTTGAGCCAATTTAAAAATCCTATTGCCATTTTCGAATTCAGCAACTCCAAAATACCCTAAATTCCTTCAAATATATTTGTCACCGAATTTTTTGGTTGCAGCTTTGACCAGTGTTATTATTCGTGCCACTCCTCAATCTTATTTGTTATTTTTCTTCATTGGTGAACCATATTTTCAGCTTCCAATATATTACTATATTCTGTTTCGTTGGTTCCTGGATTTCTGGTCCTTGCACATGGGTCAGGGGGTGGAAAGAGTTGGTGGGGAAGGGTTATGGGAGGACAATGGAATTTTGCCATGGAAAGGGTCAGGATCCTTGATGTAGACAGGGATGAGGGGGCTGGGGTAAGGGGTGGGGGTACAAAATCTGGAAGTTGGGGTGAGGGCAGGTTTGAGGATGGTGCTTGTGCTGAGCAGAATAGGGATTATAGGTTTGAGGACGTGAGGTAGAGTATGATTTATTGTGGGTTATTGTGTTTGTGTGGTAGGGGTGCATGGGACTGAGAGGGGTGTCTCTGTGATGGTGCTCCTGGTGGTTCTTCGAGGCTGATCTTAATCTGTTGATGAACGCTCTGTCTCTCCTTCCTGCCTCTAGCGTCTTTGAACCCTCTCTCTCAGTTATTACCGTTCCTTCCTTCTTCTGTCACGGTACAGATACACCATTAATCGTGGTTTCCACTGCATAATTCGGTCCCATGTCATTTCTATTGTGAAGGTCAATTTGACGGGGCGTATTTTGTACCTGTCGAGTACTTTCCAGATCTATGAAAATGTGTCACTTTCGACACATCAGCCTGCCACTAGTTAGGCTGATGATGTGTTTGATCTCATTTTCTCCACCAGCCGTTTTACATCGTAAGTCTTTCCATCAGCCTTTCAGAATTCGTGAATAATCAGCGATTTTTTTTTTTTTTTTTTTTTTTACTCTCTCTCTCTCTCTCTCTCTCTCTCTCTCCTCTCCTCTCTCTCTCTCTCTCTCTTTCTCTCTCTCTCTCTCTCTCTCTTCTCATTTTTTTCTCTCTCTCTCTCTTCTTTTCTCTCTCTCCTCTCTGCTCCACATCAAACATACAATGCTGATAGATGTTTAAAATAAAATATTTTGATGTACAGTCTATGATTCTGTGTTAATGTGCTATTATGCCAGCATGACTCATGTACTGAAATAAGCAATTGACTTTGGCGTTTTCCGCATTTCTTGTTATAGCGTAACATAGTTATTTTAAAAATAACTAGGATTTTAACTCTAGCATCTTCTTAATGGGTTAAAACTGCATCGTCAGCAAAGTCATGATAATGAAATTCCTTTCCGTGCGGCAAGAATTCCACAATTAAAGCAGGTCATCCCCAGTCACATTATGCAATATGATGGAAAACTTTGAGAATTCCAAACTCCTTGAATGGTATCTGAGTGATTGTCATCCTTCCTTAAAAGATAACATTGAGGTCGTCTTGTTGAATCTGGAATTTTGCATCAGCAGTCTCACGCATGAGTTCTTTCCTCATTCAAGATAACAATATTCATTGTATAAGAAGAGAAACCATTCGTAATTGTTGAAACCTAATTCTTTACTGCTATAAAGACATTGTTCGTCGAATGATTGCAAGTAAAGTAGATTTAGATTTGTACTTTATTCAACTACATGTTTTGGCTGATAATTTTCGAGAGTGCAGATGTCATAAACAATGAATTACTTCGAGATCAAGAGACCACCCAACAGCAAAACTCAATAAAGTTCGATGAATCAACAGACTGGTTAATGTATTCAGTTATTTGTGTTACTAAGATATATCAACATTAAAGACTTCAAGGCAGGATTTCTCTTGTCCCTCGTTATTATCATCATCAAGTGGATAATATATTTTCTAATAAGTCTACACATTCTTCGTGGATAAGAGACGACCGACGGGTTCCGTCTATGCTTACCATTCTCATAGGATGTTCGCGCTTAATGAAAGTGGTATACCTTAATGTAACAAATATATTCACTGCTTGATTTGAGCAATTCCTTTGCTGTTCCACTTATGCCTGCACCTCATGATTATTTAATATATTTTGCAAAAGGTCTTCTTTATTTCTCCTCTTTCTTCTACCCAGTCACTTGTTAGTATACCTCCTCCCATCTTATCACTGTTTTCCTTCATCACCTCCAGTTCCCTGCTCAGCTCCTTCAGATCATCTTCAGGCTGCAGCTCATCTCTCCAGTTCCTTGCTCTCTGCGGATACCTTCACTACCTCAATAAACTCAATAAACTTTTTAGCCACTCTTGTTCTATCTTGTACATAAATACTGATATCAACGATACCGCCTCTGATACGTCCTCCTCTGCTCACCTTCCTCATCGCTCTGGGTTTTGGAATCACATTTCTGCAATCCTCAGGTATCCTGATTAGATGCAATAACTTCATCGGATTGTAGAATACTGGTGGTAGACCTTCCACCCCTATACTCTCTGTTTAGACACTGCTCTGTGTATGCTTGTGTATGCCTGAACGTATGTATGTGAATGTACATACGTCTGCATGTGTGTGATTGTTTTTTGTGAATGTGTGTATGTACTCACTTATTTGTACTCACCTATTTGTGGTTGCAGGGGTCGATTCATAGCTCCTGGCCCCGCCTCTTCACTGATTGCTACTAAGTCCTCTCTCTCCCTGCTCCATGAGCTTTATTAAACCTCGTCTTAAAACTATGTATGATTCCTGCCTCCACTACGTCACTTTCTAGGCTATTCCACTTCCTGACAACTCTATGACTGAAGAAATACTTCCTAACATCCCATTGACTCATAGGAGTCTTCAACTTCCAACTGTGACCCCTTGTTTCTGTGTCCTTTCTCTGGAACATCTTGTCTCTGTCCACCTTATCTATTCCTCGCAGTATTATATATGCCGTTATCATGTCTCCCCTAACCCTCCTGTCCTCTAGTGTCGTCAGGTCGATTTCCCTTAACCTTTCTTCGTAGGACAATCCCCTTAGCTCTGGGACTATTCTTGTTGCAAACCTCTGCACTTTCTCTAATTTCCCGACGTGCTTGACCAGGTGTGGGTTCCAAACTGGTGCTGCATACTCCAGTATGGGCCTGACGTATATGGAGTACAGAGTCTTGAACGATTCCTTAGTGAGGTATTGGAACGCTATTCTTAGGTTTGCCAGACGCCCGTATGCTGAAGCAGTTATCTGATTATGTGTGCCTCAGGAGATGTGCTCGGTATTATACTCACTCCAAGATCTTTTTCCTTGAGTGAGGTTTGCAGTCTTTGGCCACCTAGATTATACTCTGTATGCGGTCTTCTTTGCCCTTCCCCGATCTTCATGACTTTACATTTGGCAGGGTTAAATTCATGGAGCCATTTACTGGATCAGGCTTGTAGCCTGTCTAGGTCTCTTTGTAGTCCTACCTGATCCTCAACTGATTTAATTCTTCTCATTAACTTCACATCATCTGCAAACAGGGACACTTCTGAGTCTATCCCTTCCGTTATGTCATTCACATATACCAAAAACAGTACAGGTCCTAGGACTGACCCTTGTGGAACCCCACTCGTCACAGGTGCCCACTCTGACACCTCGTCACGTACCATGACTCGTTGTTGCCTCCCTGTCAGATATTCTCTGATCCATTGCAGTGCCTTTCCTGTTATGTGTGCTTGATCCTCTAGCTTTTGCATTAACCTCTTGTTAGGAACTGTGTCGAACGCCTTCTTGCAGTCCAAGAAAATGCAGTCTATCCACCCCTCTCTCTCGTGTCTTACTTCTGTTACTTTGTCTTAAAACTCCAGTAGGTTTGTGACACAGGATTTTCCTTCCCTGAAACCGTGCTGGTTGTCGTTTATAAGCTTGTGTCTTAGGTGCTCCACCACTCTCCTCCTGGTGATCTTCTCCATGACTTTGCATACTATACACGTCAGTGACACAGGTCTGTAGTTTAATGCCTCGTGTATGTCTCCTTTCTTAAAAATTGGGACTACATTTGCCATCTTCCACACCTCAGGTAGTTGCCCAGTTTCAATGGATGTGTTGAAGATTTTTGTTAGTGGCACACTTAACATCTCTGCTCCTTCTCTAAGGACCCACGGAGAAATGTTGTCAGGTCCCACCGATTTTGAGGTATCGAGTTCACATAACAGCTTCTTCACCTCCTCCTTGGTTGTGTGTATTTCATCCAGCACTTGTTGGTATACCTCCCTATTCTGAATTCCTGGAGTCCTTCCTGTCTCCTCTGTAAATACTTCTTTAAATCTCATGTTGAGCTCCTCACATACCTCTTGGTCGTTTCTTGTGAACTCCCCACCTTCCTTCCTCAGCCTGATTACCTGGTTCTTGACTGTTGTTTTCGTCCTGATGTGGCTGTACAACAGCTTTGGGTCAGACTTGACTTTTGATGCTATATCATTTTCGTATTGTCGCTGAGCCTTCCTTCTTACCTGTGCATATTCGTTTCTGGCTCTTCGGCTAATCTCATTTTTTTCCTGGGTCCTTTGTCTTCTGTACTTTTTCCATTCTCTAGTGCACTTAGTTTTTGCCTCCCTACATTTTTGGGTGAACCAAGGACTCGTTCTAGTCTTCCCGTTACTTCTGTTTCCCTTGGGGGCAAACCTCTCCTCTGCCTCTTTGCATTTGGTTGTCACATATTCCATCATTTCTTTTACTGGTTTTCCTGCCAATTCTCTCTCCCACTGAACGTCTTGTAGGAAGTTCCTCATGCCTGTGTAGTCCCCCCTTTTGTAGTTTCGTTTCTCCCTTCCTATTCCTGTTCCCCTCTCCACTTGTAGCTCAACTATATAATCAAAACACAGAACCAAATGATCACTAGCTCCAAGGGGCCTTTCATACGTGATATTCTCAATGCCCGAAGTACTCAAGGTGAATACTATATCCAGTCTTGCTGGATCATCCTCACCTCTCTCTCTGGTAGTGTCTCTAACATGTTGATGCATGAGGTTTTCCAGTACCACATCCATCATCTTGGCTCTCCATGATTCAGGACCTCCATGGGGCTCCAGGTTTTCCCAGTCAATCTCCTTGTGATTGAAATTACCCATAACTAGTAATTTTGCTCTCCCCATGTGGGCTCTTCTGGTCACCTCGGCTAGTGTGTCTACCATTGCTCTGTTGTTCTCGTCGCCTTCTGCAGTTTTGTGGCGGGTTGTACATTACAGCAATTACAACCTTATGGCTCTCAGACTGAATTGTTCCTACTATGTAGTCCCTTTCGCCCATTCCATTCATTCCTTCAACTTCCTCAAATCCCCACCGGTTCTTAATGAGTAGTGCAACTCCTCCTCCCCCTCTGCTCCCTCAATCTTTCCTGAGGATTTGATATCCGGGTGGAAAGATTGCATATGTTATCATCCTGGTGAGTTTCGTTTCTGTGCTATTATGTCTGGGGATGTCTCCTTTATTCTTTCATGACACTCCTCACATTTATTTGTTATACCATCTGCATTTGTATACCAAACCTTCAACTTCTTTTCTAATACCGTAGTCTGGGGAGTACGTTGGGGTTGGGAAAGTGGGAGACCTGATGAGGAACTATGGGTGGTTGGTGTGAAGGTGGAGTTTGTAATGAGGTGGGTGGAAGCATTGGGTATGGCATGTGTGTTTTGGGTTAGATTGTTTGGCTGCATTGGAGTTGTCCCCAATGCAGCCATGTATGTATGTGTGTGTGTGTTGTCTATGTGTGGGTTTGTGTGTGTGTGTGTGTGTGTGTGTGTGTGTGTGTGTGTGTGTGTGTGTGTGTGTGTGTGTGTGTGTGTGTGTGTGCGCACTCACCTAGTCACAGCTCCTGGCCTGTCTCTTCACTGGTCGCTTCTAGGTCACTTTTCCTGCTCCATGTGCTTTATCATACCTGTTCCTAATGCTATGTATGGATCTTGCCTCTACTGCATCACTTCCCAGACAATTCCACTTCCTGACAACTCTGTGACCGAAGAAATACTTCCTAACATCCCTGTGATTCGTCTGAATCTTACACTTCCAACTGTGACCCCTTGTTGTTGTGTCCCATCTCTGTAACATCCTGTCTCTGTCCACCTTGTCTATTCCTCCCAATACGTGTATGTCGTTATCATATCCTCCCTATCTCTCCTGTCCTCCAATGTCGTCAGATCTATTTCCCATAATTTCACATCTTAGAACATGCCCCTTAGCTCAGGGACTAGTCTTGTTGCAAACCTTTGCACTTTCTCTAGTTTCCTAGTTTCCAAACTGATGATGCATACCCCAACATGGACCTAACGTAAACAGTGTACAGGGTCCTGAATGATTCCTTATTATGTCGGAATGCTGTTATTTGAATGATGTGTGCCTCTGGAAATGTGTCCGGTGTTATACTCATCCCAAGATACTTTTCCTTGAGTGAGGATTGTAGTCTCTGGCCTCCTAGACTGTACTCCATCTGCGGTCTTCTTTGCCATTCCCCAATCTTCATAATTTTGCATTTGGCGGGGTTGAACTCCAGGAGCCAGTTGAAGGACCAGGCCTGCAGCATGTCTAGATCCCATTGTAGTTCTGCCTGGTCCTCGTCCGATTGAATTCTTCTCATTAACTTCACATAATCTGCAAACAGGGACACTTCAGAGTCTATTCCTTCCGTCATGTCGTTCACAAATACCAGAAACAGCACCGGTTCTAGGACTGACCTCTGTGGAACCCCACTCGTTACAGGCACCCACACCTGACACCTAGCTGTTGTCTTCATGACAGGTATTCCTTGATCCATTGCAGTGCCTTCCCTGTTATCGCTGCCTGGTCCTCCAGCTTTTGCACTAAATTCTTTTGTTGAACCGTGTCAAACGCCTACTTACAGTCCAAGAAAATGCAATCCACCCACCCCTCTCTCTCTCTCTTCCTTACTGCTGTAACCCTATCATAGAACTCCAGTGGGTTTGTTACAAAGGATTTACCGTCCCTGAAACCGTGGAGGCTGTCGTTGATAAGCTCATTCCTTTCTAGGTGCTCCACCACTCTTCTTCTGATGATCTTCTCCATGACTTTACATATTAAACATGTCAGTGACACTGGCCTATAATTTAATGCTTCGTGTCTGTCTCCTTTTTTTAAAAATTAGGACTACATTTGCTGTCTTCCATACCTCAGGTAGTCGCCCTGTTTCGATAGATGTGTTGAAGATTGTTGATAGTAGTACACATAGCGCCTCTGCTCCCTCTCTTAGGACCCATGGAGAGATGTTATCCGGCCCTATCGCCATTGAGGTATCTAGCTCGCGTAGCAACCTCTTCACTTCTTCCTCGGTTGTATGTATTGTGTCCAACACTTAATGGTGTACTCTGCCTCTCCGTCTTTCTGGAGCCCCTTCTGCTTCCTCTGCTCTGAGAACACTTCTTTGAATCTCATGTTGAGTTCCTCACATACTTTGCGGTTGTTTCTTATGATCTCCCTCCTTTCTTCCTCAACCTGATTACCTGGTCCTTGACTGTTGTTTTCCTTCTGATGTGTCTGTACAAGAGCTTCGGGTCAGATTTAGCTTTCGTTGCTATGTCATTTTCGTATTGTCGTTGGGCCTACCTTGTTACCTCTGCATATTCATTTCTGGCTCTGGAACTTCTGTCCTTATTCTCCTGGGTAATTTGTCATCCAAACTTCTTCCATTCTCTAGCTCACTTTGTTTTTGCCTCTCTACACCTTCGGGTGAACCCAGGGTTCATCCTGGCTTTCTCGTTATTTCTCTTACCCTTGGGTACAAACCTCTCCTCAGCTTCCATTCATATTGTTGTCACATGTTCCATCATCTCGTTTACTGACTTCCCTGCCAGTTCTCTATCCCATTAAACCCCGTGCAGCTAATTCTTCTTCCCTGTGTAGTCCCCATTCATGTAGTTTGGCTTCATTCGTCCTGCCCTTCTTGCTTACCTCTCCACTTCTAACTCTACTTGTATTCGATGCTCACAACCACATGATCACTGGCCCCGATGGGTTTTTCATTTGTGATGTCCTCAGTGTCTGCACTACCCAAAGTGAATACTAGGTCCAGTCTTGCTGGTTCATCCTCTCTGTCTCTCTTTAGAAGCTATGTCTCCTCTGGGCAATAGTCCTGTAACTTGCTTCAACCTATTTACCTCATATTCTACGGCCCGTATCCTGACTTCTCCAGCTCCAGCTTGGGACTCCCATTTCTCCATTTCCGCCTCCATCCTATTCTCCATTTTCGCAGAAAGCTCACCTAGTATGCTCTTCCACTCTTGTTCCATCCTTTTACATTGCTCTTCCATCCATTTTTCCTTTCCATAACCATTTTCCTCTGATCCTCTGAGCCTTCTACATTCTTTCTGAGCTACCATTTTTTTGGGGGGAGGGGGTTAGTTGTTGAAATGTGTGTGTGTGCTGGTTGTGTGTGTGTGTGTGTGTGTGTGTGTGTGTACTCACCTAGTTGTACTCACCTAGTTGTGGTTGCAGGGGTCGAGACATAGCTCCTGCCACCGCCTCTTCACTGGCCGCTACTGGGTCACTCTCCCTGCGCCATGATCTTTATCATACCTCTTCTTAAAGCTGTGTATGGAACCTGCCTCCACTACATCGCTTCCCAAGCTATTCCACTTCCCGACTACTCTGTGACTGAAGACATACTTCCTAACATCCCTGTGATTCATCTGAGTCTTCAACTTCCAACTGTGTCCCCTTGTTGCTGTGTCCCATCTTTGGAACATTCTGTCTCTGTCAACCTTGTCAATTCCTCTCAGTATTTTATATGTCGTTATCATGTCCCCCCTATATCTCCTGTCCTCCAGTGTCGTCAGGTCGATTTCCCTTAACCTCTTCTCGTAGGACATACCCCTTAGCTCCGGGACTAGTCTTGTCGTAAACCTTTGCACTTTCTCTAGCTTCTTTACGTGCTTGGATAAATGTGGGTTCCAAACTGGTGCTGCATACTCCAGTATGGGCCTAACGTACACAGTGTACAGGGTCCTGAACGATTCTTTATTAAGATGTCGGAATGCTGTTCTTAGGTTTGCTAGGCGCCCATATGCTGCAGCAGTTATTTGGTTGATGTGCGCCTCAGGAGATGTGCCTGGTGTTATACTCACCCCAAGATCTTTTTCCTTGATTGAGGTTTGTAGTCTCTGGCCCCATTGACTGTACTCCGTCTGCGGTCTTCTTTGCCCTTCCCCAATCCTCATGACTTTGCACTTGGTTGGGTTGAACTCAGGAGCCAATTGCTGGACCAGGCTTGCAGCCTGTCCAGATCCCTTTGTAGTTCTGCCTGGTCCTCTTCCGATTGAATTCTTCTCATCAACTTCACATCATCTGCAAACAGGGACACTTCGGAGTCTATTCCTTCCGTCATGTCGTTCACAAACACCAGAAACAGCACCGGTCCTAGGACTGACCCCTGTGGAACCCCACTCGTCACCGGTGCCCACTCTGACACCTCGCCACGGACCATGACTCGCTGCTGTCTTCCTGACAGGTATTCCCTGATCCATTGTAGTGCCTTCCCTGTTATCCCTGCCTGGTCCTCCAGCTTCTGCACTAATCTCTTGTGTGGGACTGTGTCAAACGCCTTCTTACAGTCCAAGAATATGCAATCTACCCACCCTCTCTCTCTTGTCTTACTGCTGTCACCCTGTCATAGAACTCCAGTAGGTTTGTGACACAGGATTTCCGTGGTCGAAAATCTAAACACACCTGGTGGTCGAAACATCTAATACACACCTGGTGGTCGAAACATCTAATACACACCTGGTGGTCGAAACATCTAATACACACACTGGTGGTCGAAACATCTAATACACACACTGGTGGTCGAATTAAACACACCCTGGTGGTCGAAACATCTAATACACACCTGGTGGTCGAAACATCTAAACACACCCTGGTGGTCGAAACATCTAACACACACCTGGTGGTCGAAACATCTAATACACACCTGGTGGTCGAAACATCAATACACACCTGGTGGTCGAAACATCTAATACACACACTGGTGGTCGAAACATCTAATACACATATGGTGGTCGAAACATCTAATCACACACTGGTGGTCGAAACATCTAATACACACACTGGTGTCGAAACATTAATACACAACTGGTGGTGAAACATCTAATACACATCCTGGTGGTCGAAACATCTAATACACACCCTTGTGGTCGAAACATCTAATAGAAACCCTGGTGGTCGAAACATCTAATAGACACCCTGGTGGTCGAAACATCTAATACACACACTGGTGGTCGAAACATCTAATACACACCCTGGTGGTCGAAACATCTAACACACACTGGTGGTCGAAACATCTAATACACACCGGTGGTCGAAACATCTAATACACACCTGGTGGTCGAAACATCAATACACACCTGGTGGTCGAAACATCTAATACACACCTGGTGTCAAACATCTAAAAACCCTGGTGGTCGAAACATCTAAACACACCTGGTGGTCGAAACATCTAATACACACACTGGTGGTCAAACATCTAAACACACCCTGGTGGTCGAAACATCTAAACACACCCAGTGGTCGAAACATCTAATACACACACTGGTGGTCGAAACATCTAATACACACACTGGTGGTCGAAATATCTAACACACACCCTGGTGGTCGAAACATCTAATACACACCCTGGTGGTCGAAACATCTAATACACACCTGGTGGTCGAAACATCTAATACACACCTGGTGGTCGAAACATCTAATACACACACTGGTGGTCGAAACATCTAATACACACACTGGTGGTCGAAACATCTAATACACACCCTGGTGGTCGAAACATCTAATACACACACTGGTGGTCGAAACATCTAATACACACACTGGTGGTCGAAACATCTAATACACACACTGGTGGTCGAAACATCTAATACACACACTGGTGGTCGAAACATCTAATACACACACTGGTGGTCGAAATATCTAACACACACCCTGGTGGTCGAAACATCTAATACACACCCTGGTGGTCGAAACATCTAATACACACCTGGTGGTCGAAACATCTAATACACACCCTGGTGGTCGAAACATCTAACACACACCCTGGTGGTCGAAACATCTAATACACACACTGGTGGTCGAAACATCTAATACACACCCTGGTGGTCGAAACATCTAATACACACACTGGTGGTCGAAACATCTAATACACACTGGTGGTCGAAACATCTAATACACACACTGGTGGTCGAAACATCTAATACACACACTGGTGGTCGAAACATCTAATACACACACTGGTGGTCGAAACATCTAATACACATCCTGGTGGTCGAAACATCTAATACACACCTGGTGGTCGAAACATCTAATAAACCCTGGTGGTCGAAACATCTAATAGACACCCTGGTGGTCGAAACATCTAATACACACCCTGGTGGTCGAAACATCTAATAGAAACCCTAGTGGTCGAAACATCTAATAGACACCCTGGTGGTTGAAACATCTAATACACTCCCTGGTAATCGAAACATCTAATACACATCCTGGAGGTCGAAACATCTAATACACACACTGGTGGTCGAAACATCTAATACACACCCTGGTGGTCGAAACATCTAATACACACCCTGGTGATCGAAACATCTAATACACACCCTGGTGGTCGAAACATCTAACACACACCCTGGTGGTCGAAACATCTAATACACACACTGGTGGTCGAAACATCTAATACACACCCTGGTGGTCGAAACATCTAAACACCCTGGTGGTCGAAACATCTAACACACACCCTGGTGGTCGAAACATCTAATACACACTGGTGGTCGAAACATCTAATAACACCCTGGTGGTCGAAACATCTAATACACACCTGGTGGTCGAACATCTAATACACACCTGGTGGTCGAAACATCTAATACACAACTGTGGTCGAAACATCTAATAACACACTGGTGGTCAAAACATCTAATAAACCCTGGTGGTCAAATCTAATACACCACTGGTGGTTTAAACATCTAATAACACCTGGTGGTCGAAAATCTAAACACACATGGATGGTCAGAACATCTAATACACACACTGGTGGTCAGAAACATCTAATAAACTGGAGGAGAAATCTAAAACGACTGGTGGTGAAATCAATAACACTGGTGGTCAGAGAATCAATAGCCAGTGGTGGTCGAAAGCATCTAATCCACTGGTGGTTGAACATCTAACACACTTGGTGGTCGACTTTATCTTAACCTGGGTGGTGTAGCATCTAATACACTCCTGGTGGTCGAAATCTAATTACACACTGGTGGTCGAAACATCTAATACGAGACTGGTGGTCGACATCTAATACCGATATGGTGGTCGAACATCTAATAACACATGGTGGTCGAGACATCTAATACACCTGGTGGTGAAACATCTAGTCACATGGTGGTCGAACATCTAATACACACCTGGTGGTCGAAACATCTAATAGACACACTGGTGGTCGAAACATCTAATAGAACCCTGGTGGTCAGAAACATCTAATAGACACCTGGTGGTCGAAACATCTAATAAACCTGGTGGTCGAAACATCTAATAACACCCTGGTGGTCGAAACATCTAATACACACTGGTGGTCGAAACATCTAAACACACCCGGGGTCAACATCTAAACACACTGGTGGTCAGAAACATCTAATACACACCTGGTGGTCGAAACATCTAATAACACCTGGTAGTCGAAACATCTAATACACACCCTGGTGGTCGAAACATCTAACACACACCCTGGTGGTCGAAACATCTAATACACACACTGGTGGTCAGACATCTAATAACACCCTGGTGGTCGAAACATCTAACACACACCCTGGTGGTCGAAACATCTAAACACACCTGGTGGTCAGAACATCTAATACACACCTGGTGGTCGAAACATCTAACACACACCCTGGTGGTCGAAACATCTACACACCCTGGTGGTCAAACATCTAATACACACCTGGTGGTCAGAAACATCTAATACACACCCTGGTGGTCAAACATCTAATACACACCTGGTGGTAGAAACATCTAAACACACCTGGTGGTCAGAAGCATCTAATAACACCCTGGTGGTCGAAACATCTAATACACACCTGGTGGCAAACATCTAATACACACACTGGTGGTCAAACATCTAACACACACCTGGTGGTCAAAATCTAAACACCTGTGGTCGACATCTAATACACACCTGGTGGTCAGAAAATCTAAACACACCCTGGTGGTCAGAACATCTAATACACTGGTGGTCGAAACATTATAACACACGGTGGTCAAGTATCTAATACACACCCTGGTGGTCGAGAGACATCTAATACACACCTGGTGGTAGAACATCTAAACACACCTGTGTGGTCAGAACATCTAAACACACCCTGGTGGTCAGACATCTAATAACACTGGTGGTCGAACATCTAATACCCTGGTGGTCAGACATCTAATACACACTGGTGGTCGAAGCATCTAATACACTCCTGGCGGTCGAAACATCGCCTCATAAACACCATACAATATCAAATTAAAATTCCTGACAATTTCTCAAAACTCTCAACATAACTAGGGCCAGAAAAATAACATTTTCTCTCTCACTCTCTCAATATTGCGACTGTAGAGAGAGAGAGAGAGAGAGAGAGAGAGAGAGAGAGAGAGAGAGAGAGAGAGAGGGAGGTATTGGGGTGCAATACATGGGTGAAAGAGGGGGGTGTAAGTAGGAGGTAAAAATAGGTGGGAGTGGAGGGTCGTAAAAGAATGACTTGTCTACAGATGGTGTGTGTGTGTGTGTGTGTGTGTGTGTGTGTGTGTGTGTGTGTGTGTGTGTGTGTGTGTGTGTGTGTGTGTGTGTGTGTGTGTGTGTGTGTGTGTGTGTGTGTGTGTGTGTGTGTGTGTGTGTGTGTGTGTGTGTGTGTGTGTGTGAGTGTGTGTGTGTGTGTGTGTGTGTGTGTGTGTGTGTGTGTGTATGTGTGTGTGTGTATGTGTGTGTGTGTGTGTGTGTGTTGTGTGTGTGTGTGTAGTGTGTGTGTGTATACCTAGTTGTATACCTAGTTGTGGTTGAGGGTCGAGTGCAAGCTTGGCCCTAGTAGCATGTGGTGTGTGTAGGTGTGTGTGAGATAGCGAGTAGACAAGGAGAGATAGCGAGTAGACAAGGAGAGATAGCGAGTAGACAAGGAGAGATAGCGAGTAGACAAGGAGAGATAGCGAGTAGACAAGGAGAGATAGCGAGTAGACAAGGAGAGATAGCGAGTAGACAAGGAGAGATAGCGAGTAGACAATGGGAGGTAGCGAGTAGACAAGGAGAGATAGCGAGTAGACAAGGAGAGATAGCGAGTAGACAAGGAGAGATAGCGAGTAGACAAGGAGAGATAGCGAGTAGACAAGGAGAGAGTAGCAGAGGAGTAGACAAGGGGGATAGCGAGTAGACAAGGAGAGATAGCGAGTAGACAAGGAGAGATAGCGAGTAGACAAGGAGAGATAGCGAGTAGACAAGGGAGATAGCGAGTAGACAATGGGAGATAGCGAGTAGACAAGGAGAGATAGCGAGTAGACAAGGAGAGATAGCGAGTAGACAAGGAGAGATAGCGAGTAGACAAGGAGAGATAGCGAGTAGACAAGGGGAGATAGCGAGTAGACAATGGGAGGTAGCGAGTAGACAAGGGGAGATAGAGAGTAGACAAGGGGACATAGCGAGTAGACAAGGAGAGATAGCGAGTAGACAAGGGGAGATAGCGAGTAGACAAGGAGAGATAGCGAGTAGACAAGGAGAGATAGCGAGTAGACAATGGGAGGTAGCGAGTAGACAAGGGGAGATAGCGAGTAGACAAGGGGAGATAGCGAGTAGACAAGGGGAGATAGCGAGTAGACAAGGAGAGATAGCGAGTAGACAAGGAGAGATAGCGAGTAGATAAGGGGAGATAGCGAGTAGACAATGGGAGGTAGCGAGTAGACAAGGAGAGATAGCGAGTAGACAAGGAGAGATAGCGAGTAGACAAGGAGAGATAGCGAGTAGACAAGGAGAGATAGCGAGTAGACAATGGGAGATAGCGAGTAGACAAGGAGAGATAGCGAGTAGACAAGGGGAGATAGCGAGTAGACAAGGAGAGATAGCGAGTAGACAAGGATAGATAGCGAGTAGACAAGGGGAGATAGCGAGTAGACAAGGAGAGATAGCGAGTAGACAAGGAGAGATAGCGAGTAGACAAGGAGAGATAGCGAGTAGACAAGGGGAGATAGCGAGTAGACAAGGAGGTAGGAGTAGACAAGGAGAGATAGCGAGTAGACAAGGAGAGTAGCGAGTAGACAAGGAGAGATAGCGAGTAGACAAGGGGAGATAGCGAGTAGACAATGGGAGGTAGCGAGTAGACAAGGGGAGATAGGAGTAGACAAGGGAATAGCAGTAGACAAGGGAGATAGCGAGTAGACAAGGAGATAGCGAGTAGACAAGGAGAGATAGCGAGTAGACAAGGAGAGATAGCGAGTAGACAAGGAGAGATAGCGAGTAGACAAGGGAGATAGGAGTAGACAATGGGAGGTAGCGAGTAGACAAGAGAGATAGCGAGTAGACAAGGAGAGATAGGAGTAGACAATGGGAGGTAGAGAGACAAGGAGAGATAGCGAGTAGACAAGGGAGATAGCGAGTAGACAAGGGAGGTAGCGAGTAGACAAGGAGATAGCGAGTAGACAATGGAGTAGGAGTAGACAAGGAGATAGCGAGTAGACAAGGAGATAGAGTAGACAAGGACATAGAGTAGACAAGGGAGATAGCGAGTAGAAAGTGAGATAGCAGTAGACAAGGAGATAGCGAGTAGACAAGGAGAATCGAGAGACAAGGGAGATACGAGTAGACAAGGAGATAGAGTAGACAAGGAGATAGCGTAGACAAGGAGACATAGAGTGAAGAGACAAAGTAGCGGAGACATAGAGAGTAGACAAGGGGACGAGTAGACAAGGAGATGGAGTAGACAAGGGGAGGTAGCGAGTAGACAAGAGGAAATAGGTAGCAGATACGAGAGACAGGTCATATTAGCCCATGCTATGTAAGTCTAACTCACCCCTACTCACATACGTGTTTAACCTATTTTTAAAGCTACTCAAGGCTCTCTGCACAACAACGCTACCTGCACTGTCTTCCACTCATCTACAACTCTACTGCCACACCACTACTTTCCTACATCCTTTCTAAATCTAAATTATTTAACTTAGAGCCATTACTGTCAATCCTGTCTTCTATTTGTAGACTAATTCTAATTCCTAATTATAAGTCCTTATAGAGAGTGTAGGTTCAGAGCCCTCAGTCTATCCTCGTAGGATAGGCAGTGTTCGTCAGTCTATCCTCGTAGGATAGGCAGTGTTCGTCAGTCTATCATCGTAGGATAGGCAGTGTTCGTCAGTCTATCATCGTAGGATAGGCAGTGTTCGTCAGTCTATCCTCGTAGGATAGGCAGTGTTCGTCAGTCTATCCTCGTAGGATAGGCAGTGTTCGTCAGTCTATCCTCGTAGGATAGGCAGTGTTCGTCAGTCTATCCTCGTAGGATAGGCAGTGTTCGTCAGTCTATCCTCGTAGGATAGGCAGTGTTCGTCAGTCTATCCTCGTAGGATAGGCAGTGTTCGTCAGTCTATCCTCGTAGGATAGGCAGTGTCGTCAGTCTATCCTCGTAGGACAGGCAGAGTTCGTCAGTCTATCCTCGTAGGATAGGCAGTGTTCGTCAGTCTATCCTCGTAGGATAAGCAGTGTTCGTCAGTCTATCCTCGTAGGATAGGCAGTGCTCGTCAGTCTATCCTCGTAGGATAGGCAGTGCTCGTCAGTCTATCCTCGTAGGATAGGCAGTGTTCGTCAGTCTATCCTCGTAGGATAGGCAGTGCTCGTCAGTCTGTCCTCGTAGGATAGGCAGTGCTCGTCAGTCTATCCTCGTAGGATAGGCAGTGTTCGTCAGTCTATCCTCGTAGGATAGGCAGTGCTCGTCAGTCTATCCTCGTAGGATAGGCAGTGTTCGTCAGTCTATCCTCGTAGGATAGGCAGTGCTCGTCAGTCTATCCTTGTAGGATAGGCAGTGCTCTTCAGACTATCCTCGTAGGATAGGCAGTGCTCTTCAGTCTATCCTCGTAGGATAGGCAGTGCTCTTCAGACTATCCTCGTAGGATAGGCAGTGCTCTTCAGACTATCCTCGTAGGATAGTCAGTGCTCTTCAGACTATCCTCGTAGGATAGACAGTGTTCTTCAGACTATCCTCACCGGCAAGATTTATGGTACATGGGGTCAACTTTGTTATCGTTCTCTGTATGTTTTCCAGAGCATTTATGTCCATTCTCTGATATTATAAAAAATGATAAGTAAATTGCCAGTAGACGTTCTGATGCCTCCCAGTAGAGGATGCCTCCCAGTAGAGGTCCTGATGCCTCCCAGTACAAGTCCTGATGCCTCCTAGTAGAGGTTCTGATGCCTCCCAGTAGACGTCCTGATGCCTCCTAGTAGAGGTCCTGATGCCTCCCAGTAGAAGTCCTGATGCCTCCTAGTAGAGGTCCTGATGCCTCCCAGTAGAGGTCCTGATGCCTCCCAGTAGAAGTCCTGATGCCTCATAGTAGAGGTCCTGATGCCTCCCAGTAGAGGATGCCTCCCAGTAGAGGTCCTGATGCCTCCCAGTAGAAGTCTTGATGCCTCCTAGTAGAGGTTCTGATGCCTCCCAGTAGAGGTCCTGATGTCTCCTAGTAGAGGTCCTGATGCCTCCCACAAATTTATTTAATATATACACGAGGAAGCACTGTGGAGGTGTGCGTAGATAACTGAAGTTAGCTGAGGTAACTAACCACCGGCTTGCTGAGTACACTCCACTGGTCACTGTCAATTTTATATGTACACCGCTGGCACCATTTGTTATGAGGTGGAATTATAGTGAATGATAACCCACTGAGGCACTGTTATATTGGTATATTGAGGATATACACAGCAGGAAGCCCAACTTGCAGTCTGATGTCTTGACTGACTTGAGAGTGCCAGACTGACTGCCAGGTACGCCCTCGGTCGACCCAGCCTGACGGTGGGGACAGTGTATTTGAAGAATCCGTGGCATCACGGCTAGCGTATTTGAAATATGCTGACAGTAGTTTTCAGGTGGTCAGTCCCTCAGGCTGACAGTGGAACAAGTAGCTTTGAGGTGTCAGTCCCTCAGTCTGTCAGTGGAACAAGTAGCTTGAGGTGTCAGTCCCTCAGTCTGACAGTGGAACAAGTAGCTTTGAGGTGTCAGTCCCTCAGTCTGACAGTGGAACACATAAGTTTGAGGCAATCAGTCCCATTCTCACTGATAAACACCTCAGAATTACAACCACTGCCTCCTGCGTCATAATTACCTGTACTTGATTCAAACCCGCCTTCTGCAGTAGGCCTACTTCAGTGTACCCACCTAGTTGTGGTTGCAGGGTTCGAGTCACAGCTCCTGGCCCAGCCTCTTCACCAGTAGCTACTCGGTCACTCTACCTGAGCTTTATCATACCTCTTCTGTGTTCCTGTGTTCACGAAGTAGCTTAGTGAACACGAGAATACGGAACACAAACAAGAGAAACAAACAAGTCGTAATGTTTGGCTTTGTTTGTTGGGTAAACAAGGGAGGTAGAGGGTAGTTGTTTACCTGTCTGGCTGTCCTGGGGTGCGAGACCCGTCCAGTGACAGAAATATAACACCCTGGCCAGGGTGAGGGAGGGTAGGGAGGGAGGGAGGGAGGGAGGGAGAGAGGGAGGGAGAGAGAGAGGGAGGGAGGGAGGGATATAGGGAAAGAGGGAGGGAGAGAGAGAGAAAGAGAGAGAGAGAGAGAGAGAGAGAGAGAGAGAGAGGGGAAGAGAGAGAGAGAGACAGAGACAGACAGACAGACAGGCAGACATACAGACAGACAGACAGACAGGCAGGCAGGCAGACAGACGATGGAGAGGAAGAGAGAGAGAGGGCCAGACATACATATATACAGATAAACAGACATATAAATAGGCAGATAGACAGACATACAGAATCAGAACAGACAGACAGACAGACCAGAACAGAGCAGACATACACACAGACAGAACAGAACAGACAGACACACAGACAGAACAGAACAGACAGACACACAGACAGAACAGAACAGACAGACACACAGAAAGAAGACACACAGACAGAACAGAACAGACAGACACACAGACAGAACAGATACACAGACAGAACAGAACAGAACAAAACAGAACAGAACAGACACACAGACAGAACAGAACAGAACAGAACAAAACAGAACAGACAGACAGACAGACAAAGAATAAGTTAGTCAAAGCATCATTATCTCAAAGCCAGAATGAACAACACAAATGTTCCCAATGAGCGAAAATCTCTCAATAAAAGCATCAGATAACCGACCATAATGACAGGTGTGAGCTATCCATCTCTCTCACTCAGCCATCTCTCTCACGCAGCCATCTCTCTCACTCAGCCATCTCTCTCACTCAGCCATCTCTCTCACTCAGCCATCTCTCTCACGCAGCCATCTCTCTCACTCAGCCATCTCTCTCACTCAGCCATCTCTCTCACTCAGCCATCTATCTCACTCAGCCATCTCTCTCACTCAGCCATCTCTCTCACTCAGCCATCTATCTCACTCAGCCATCTCTCTCACTCAGCCATCTCTCTCACTCAGCCATCTCTCACTCAGCCATCTCTCTCACTCAGCCATCTCTCTCACTCAGCCATCTCTCTCACTCAGCCATCTCTCTCACTCAGCCATCTCTCTCACTCAGCCATCTCTCTCACTCAGCCATCTATCTCACTCAGCCATCTATCTCACTCAGCCATCTCTCTCACTCAGCCATCTCTCTCACTCAGCCATCTCTCTCACCTTCCAGCCATCTATCTCACTCAGCCATCTCTCTCACTCAGCCACTCTCATCAGCCATCTCTCAATCAGCCATCTCTCTCACTCAGCCATCTCTCTCCTCAGCCAACTCTCACTCAGCCATCTCTCACTCAGCCATCTTTCTCACTCAGCCATCTCTCTCTCACTCTCCAGCCATCTCTCTCACTCAGCCATCTCTCTCATCAGCCATCTCTTCACTCAGCCATCTCTCACTCAGCCATCTTCTCTCAGCCATCTCTATAATCAGCCATCTCTCAATCAGCCATCTCTCTCACTCAGCCATCTCTCTCAGCATCTCAGCCATCTCTCACTCAGCCATCTCTCACTCAGCCACTCTCCTCAGCCATCTCTCACTCAGCCATCTCTCCTCAGCATCTCTCTCAGCCATCTTTCTCACTCAGCCATCTCTCACTCAGCTATCTCTCACTCAGCCATCTCTCTCACTCTGCCATCTCTCACTCAGCCATCTCTCTCACTCAGCTATCTCTCAATCAGCCATCTCTCACTCAGCCATCTCTCTCACTCAGCCATCTCTCACTCAGCCATCTCTCTCCTCAGCCATCTCTCACTCAGCCATCTCTCCTCAGCCATCTCTCTCCTCAGCCAACTCTCACTCAGCCATCTCTCACTCAGCCATCTCTCCTCAGCCATTCTCTCACTCAGCATCTCTCATCAGCCATCTCTCCTCAGCCATCTCTCACTCAGCCATCTCTCTCACTCAGCCATCTCTCAATCAGCCATCTCTCACTCAGCCTCTCTATATCAGCCATCTTCTACGAGATAACTCTCACTCAGCCATTCTTCTCTGCCATCTTCTTCTACATTCACTCAGCCACTCTTCATCAGTTCTCAATAAGCCATCTTCACTCAGCCATTCTATCTAAGCTCAGCTCTCTCACTCAGCATTCTCTCATCATCATAACACCAGTTGACATCTCTTCATCATCAGCCATTTCTCTCTTTCACATACTCTATACATCAGCTATCTCTCAATCAAGCATCTCTCATTTCAGCTTCTTCTCTCATCAAAACCAATCTCACTCCATGCCATCTTCACTTAGTCTATCTTCTCATCAGACCACTCTTTCACTCAGCCTCTTTCTCATCAGCCATTCTCCTCAGTTCTACTGACTCAGCCATCTCTCTCACTCTGCCATCTCTCACTCAGCCATCTCTCTCACTCAGCCATCTCTCAATCAGCCATCTCTCACTCAGCCATCTCTCTCACTCAGCCATCTCTCACTCAGCCATCTCTCTCACTCAGCCATCTCTCACTCAGCCATCTCTCACTCAGCCATCTCTCTCCTCAGCTATCTCTCACTCAGCCATCTCTCTCCTCAGCCATCTCTCACTCAGCCATCTCTCTCCTCAGCCCTCTCTCTAATCAGCCTTCTCTCTCCTCAGCCATCTCTCTCCTCAGCTATCTCTCAATCAGCCATCTCTCACTCAGCCATCTCTCACTCAGCCATCTCTCACTCAGCCATCTCTCTCACTCAGCCATCTCTCACTCAGCTATCTCTCACTCAGCCATCTCTCTCCTCAGCCATCTCTCACTCAGCCATCTCTCTCATCAGCCATCTCTCTCCTCAGCCATCTCTTCTCAGCCATCTCTCTCCTCAGCCATCTCTCCTCAGCCATCTCTCACTCAGCCATCTCTCTCATCAGCCATCTCTCACTCAGCCATCTCTCTCCTCAGCTATCCCTCACTCAGCCATCTCTCTCCTCAACCATCTTTCTCCTCAGCCATCTCTCACTCAGCCATCTCTCTCCTCAGCCATCTCTCTAATCAGCCATTTCTCTCCTCAGCCATCTCTCACTCAGCCATCTCTCTTCTCAGCCATCTCTCTCCTCTGCCATCTCTCTCATCAGCCATCTCTCACTCAGCCATCTCTCTCCTCAGCCATCTCTCTAATCAGCCACCTCAGCCATCTCTCACTCAGCCATCTCTCACTCAGCCTCTCATGGGCTAGGTGAGAGATATATTGGAGGGAGATAACTGATCACCTCGGAACTAATTCCAGTGTCTGTGGTGTTATATTCTTCTTTATTGGACTGAAGAACACACCTGCTTGGGCGAAACGTTTCATCAATAAAGACACCCAGGTGTTGCACATGTGTCTTATTATCAATAAAGACACCCAGGTGTTGCACATGTGTCTTATTCATCAATAAAGACACCCAGGTGTTGTACATGTGTCTTATTCATCAATAAAGACACCCAGGTGTTGTACATGTGTCTTATTCATCAATAAAGACACCCAGGTGTTGTACATGTGTCTTATTCATCAATAAAGACACCCAGGTGTTGTACATGTGTCTTATTCATCAATAAAGACACCCAGGTGTTGTACATGTGTCTTATTCATCAATAAAGACACCCAGATGTTGTACATGTGTCTTATTCATCAACAAAGACACCCAGGTGTTGTACATGAGTCTTATTCATCAATAAAGACACCCATTCTGCTGAGCAGACAATGGTCAGTTGAGACCAAGGGAGACGGCAGGTGGCCGGCAGGTGGCTGGCAGGTGGCTGGCAGGTAGCTAGCAAGCAGTTACATCTTGCCTGGTACCTGCTTCACTTCAATAGGTATCTCTGGGCTGTGCCTGTACAAGAATGGAACACAAGCACAGAGGAACATTACAGTAGGCCTATTATCTACTCCATGCTTGGCAGGTACTGCCAGCCCATGCTACGGAGACCAGATACAAGGCATTCCTGTATTCTGTAGCATATATATATATATATATATATATATATATATATATATATATATATATATATATAGAGAGAGAGAGAGAGAGAGAGAGAGAGAACAGTGTTATCACTGAATCATTATGGGAGGACCACAGTAAACAAGAAATACCATGGAAGGACCACGGTAAACAAGAACAACCATGGGAGGATCACATTAAACAAGAAACACCATGGGAGGACCACAGTAAACAATAAACACCATGGGAGGCGCACAGTAAATAAGAAACACCATGGGAGGACCACAGTAAACAATAAACACCATTGAAGACCACAGTAAGCAAGAAACACCACGGGAGGCGCACAGTAAACAAGAACCACCATGGGAGGTCCACAGTAAACAAGAAACACAATGAGAAGTCCACAGTAAACATGAAACACCATGGGAGGACCACAGTAAACGAGAAAAACCATGGGAGGACAACTGTAAACACGAAACACCATGGGAGGTCCACAGTAAACAAGAAACACAATTGGATGACCACGTAAACAAGAACCACCATGGGAGGTCCACAGTAAACCACAACCACCATGGTAGGCCCACAGTAAACAAGAACCACAATGGGAGGCCCACAGTAAACTAGAACCACCATGGGAGGACCACAGTAAACAAGAACCACGGGAGGTCCTCAATAAATGAGAAACACCATGTTAGGCCCACAGTAAACAAGAACCATGGGAGGCCAACTGTAAACAAGAAACAATGAGAGGACCACAGTAAACAAGAACGATGGGAGGCCCACAGTAAACAAGAACCACCATGGGAGGCCCACAGTAAACAAGAAACACCATGGGAGGACCACAGTAAACAAGAACAATGGGAGGCCCACAGTAAACAAGAAACACCATGGGAGGCTCAATGTAAACAAGAGCCATGTGAGGCCCACTGTAAACAAGAAACACCATGGGAGGCCCACAGTAGACAAGAACCACCTTGGGAGGCCAACAGTAAACAAGAACCACTATGGGAGGCCCACAGTAAACAAGAAACAGCATGGGAGGACCACAGTAAACAAGAACAATGGGTGGCCCACAGTAAACAAGAACAATGGGAGGCCCACAGTAAACAAGAAACACCATGGGAGGGCCACAGTAAACAAGAAACATGCGAGGCCCACAGTTTGCAAGATTTATAATGGGAGGCCCACAGTAAAGAAGAACCACCATGGGAGGCCAACATTAAAGAAGAACCACCATGGGAGGCCCACAGTAAACAAGAAACACCATGGGAGGACCACAGTTAATAAGAAACACCATGGGAGGACCAAGTCAACAAGAAACACCATGGGAGGACCACAGTTAATAAAAACACCATGGGAGGACCACAGTTAACAAGAAACACCATGGGAGGACCACAGTTAACAAGAAACACCATAAGAGGACCACAGTTAATAAGAAACATAATGGGAGGACCACAATTAATACGAAACACCATGGGAGGACCATAGTAAACATGAAACACCATGGGAGGACCATAGTAAACATGAAACACCATGGGAGGACCATAGTAAACAAGAAACACAATGGGAGAACCACAGTTAACAAGAAACACCATGGGAGGACCATAGTAAACAAGAAACACCATGGGAGGACCATAGTAAACAAGAAACACCATGGGAGGACCATAGTAAACAAGAAACACCATGGGATGACCATAGTAAACAAGAAACACCATGGGAGGACCATAGTAAACAAGAAACACCATGGGAGGACCATAGTAAACATGAAACACCATGGGAGGACCACATTAAACAAGAAACACAATGGGAGAACCACAGTAAACAAGAAACACAATGGGAGGACCACAGTAAACAAGAAACACCATGCGAGGACCATAGTAAACAAGAAACACCATGGGAGGACCACAGTAAACAAGAAACACCATGGGAGGACCATAGTAAACAAGAAACACCATGGGAGGACCACAGTAAACAAGAAACACCATGGGAGGACCACAGTAAACAAGAAACACCATGGGAGGACCACAGTAAACAAGAAACACCATGGGAGGACCACAGTAAACAAGAAACACCATGGGAGGACCACAGTAAACAAGAAACACCATGGGAGGACAACGGTAAACATGAACCAGTGAGGAAGATGAGCAGACTTAGCTAATATAGCAACTGGTTTATAGATCATCTAGTCTGCTCCTCCAGATCTGCTTTACTTAGCTAATATTTACGTGCCAGCTAAAGGGCCTCAAGTGCAACTCATGTGGCACTTTACTGAGACAACGTTTACCTCGACGGAGCTCAGGGAGAGCGAAACGTTGCCACCATGTCACATTAGTTGTACGTGTCTTCTACCTAACATATTGTAGGTCAGTCTACCAACATTATTACTTATATTATTATAATTATTATCGTTATTATTATTATTATTATTATTATTATTATTATTATTATTATTATTATTATTATTATTATTATTATTATTATTATTATTATTATTATTATTATTATTATTATTATTATTAATACTATTATTATTATTACTATTATTATTATTATTATTATTATTATTATCTCATTATTATTATTATATACATATCTATTATTATTATTATTATTATTATTATTATTATTATTATTATTATTATTATTATTATTATTATTATATTATTATTATTATTATATATTATCATATTATTATTATTATTATTATTATTATTATTATTATTATTATTATTATTATTATTATCATTATTATTATTATTATTATTATTATTATTATTATTATTATTATTATTATTATTATTATTATTATTATTATTATTATTATTATTATTATTATTATTATTATTATTATTATTATTATTATTATTATTATTATTATTATTATTATTATTATATTATTATTTTTATTATTATTATCATCATCATTGCTATTATTATTATTATTATTATTATTATTATATTATTTATTATTATTTATTATTATTATTTTTATTATTATTATTATTGTTATTATTATTTTTTATTATTATTATTATTATTATTATTATTATTATTATTATTATTATTATTATTATTATTATTATTATTATTATCATCATCATTGCTATTATTATTATTATTATTATTATTATTATTATTATTATTATTATTATTATTATTATTATTATTATTATTATTATTATTATTATTATTATTATTATTATTATTATTATTATTATTATTATTATTAATTTATTATTATTATTATTATCATATTATTATTATTATTATTATTATTATTATTATTATTATTATTATTATTATTATAATTATTATTATTACTATCATTATTATTACTATTGCATTTCTAGGACTTCTTACCTTCCTATCTATCAACTAAGCCAGTTCCATCTTCCTCCTGTTCCGGCTATCACTTGCTTTAAGCAGCATCCACTATATAACCACTTCTCAGTATAAACCCTGGCCATAGATACCTTAAAATTGGTTTAAAACTTACGTAAGCTAAAGTGGCTTTCTATATCTCTTCTTCAACTTAATTCAATCTAAGTTTCTCAGAACTTCGTCTAAAGTTCATTTCACATCTTAGTCCTTCACTATCTTAATCCCCATTTCTTAACGTCTAGTCTACAGGTTTTTTTTCTAAAATATATGTCTAGATTCTACTCTTGCATTCAAGTTTGATCTGTGTTAGGTTTGGTAAGGCTAGGCTAGGTTAGGTTAGGCTAGGTAAGTTTAACTTAGGTTAGGTTAGGTTATGCTAGGTTAGGTTAGGCTAGGTTAGGTTAGGTTAGGCTAGGTTAGGTTAGGCTAGGTTAGGTTAGGTTAGGTAAGTTTACCTTAGGTTAGGTTAGGTTAGGTTAGGCTAGGTTAAGTTAGGCTAGGTTAGGCTAGGTTAGGTTAGGTTAGGTAAGTTTAACTTAGGTTAGGCTAGGTTAGGCTAGGTTAGAGTAGGCTAGGTTAGGTTAGGTTAGGTAAGTTTAACTTACGTTAGGTTAGGTTAGGTTAGGCTAGGTTAGGTTAGGTTAGGCTAGGTTAGGTTAGGTTAGGTTAGGCTAGGTTCGGCAAGGTTAGGTTAGGTAAGTTTAACTTAGGTTATGTTAGGTAAGTTTAACTTGGTTAGATTAGGTTAGGTAATAAATCAGGTTAGGTTAGGTTAGGTTATAAGTCAGGTTAGGTTAGGTTAGGTTAGGTTAGGTTAGGTTATAAGTCAGGTTAGGTTAGGTTAGGTTAGATTATAAGTCAGGTTAGGTTAGGTTAGGTTATAAGTCAGGTTAGGTTAGGTTAGGTTAGGTTAGGTTAGGTTAGGTGTTAGAGGTTAGGTTAGGTTAGGTTAGGCTAGGTTAGGTTATAAGTCAGGTTAGGTTAGGTTAGGTTAGATTATAAGTCAGGTTAGGTTAAGTTAGGTTAGGTTAGATTATAAGTCAGGTTAGGTTAGGTAAGATTTACCAGGAAACAGGACAAATGTTTCCTGACGCGTGTCTTAGTCATATGACGACCCTCAGCTGGTGCTTTTGGTAATCTGACCGAGGCCTTCCACTGGCTTATATCTCCCCTTTAAAAATTATGGTTATAATTATAACCATTAGACAGCAGTTTCGTCTAGAGGCCTACAAAGATTTTTGAAAACTATCCTAAATCCTACCCAGCCTCCCTATCACCTCAATCCTCTCTATACACAAGAACAAGACGGAAGGGGCACTGCGCAAGGCCTACTGGCCTATGCTAAGGCCAGTAGGTAATATCCACAAGAGCCGAAAAAAAGACACTTTACCCTATTTTCCGGCATATAAGGCGCAACTATTTTCCCTCACAAAAAGTTTTGGAAAATCATCCTGCGCCTTATATGCTCAAGTGAGGGGTCACGGTAAGGGGTCACGGTAAGGGTCAAAGTCAGGGTCAAGGGTAGGCTTCGGGTTACATTTTAACAGTTGTTTACTAACGTTAGGTTAAAATAGCTGAAAACATCGTCTTATGTCTTATATGCTCGTGCGTCTTATATGCCGGAAAATACGGTATGTACGGTTCAGTGCATTTATTAGAGGACTGAAGAAACCCCTTTGGGCGAAACGTTCTTTCTAACAAATGCCCTGAACTGTACATGTCTTTTTTCACACCTCTATCCTGGCTTATCCAGGCCTTGGATATAACCTTTGGATATTCCTGGTCGATATGATGGTGTTCCCACAATGTAACTATCATATAGAATAGTGTAGCAACACTGCTGGTGTTCCCACAATGTAACTATCATATAGAATAGTGTAGCAACACTGCTGGTGTTCCCATAATGTAACTATCATATAGAATAGTGTAGCAACACTGCTGGTGTTCCCACAATGTAACTATCATATAAAATAGTGTAGCAACACTGCTGGTGTTCCCACAATGTAACTATCATATAGAATAGTGTAGCAACACTGCTGTTGTTCCCACAATGTAACTATCATATAGAATAGTGTAGCAACACTGCTGGTGTTCCCACAATGTAACTATCATATAGAATAGTGTAGCAACACTGCTGGTGTTCCCACAATGTAACTATCATATAAATAGTGTAGCAACACTGCTGGTGTTCCCACAATGTAACTATCATATAGAATAGTGTAGCAACACTGCTGTGTTCCCACAATGTAACTATCATATAGAATAGTGTAGCAACACACTGCTGGTGTTCCCACAATGTAACTATCATATAGAATAGTGTAGCAACACACTGCTGGTGTTCCCACAATGTAACTATCATATAGAATAGTGTAGCAACACTGCTGGTGTTCCAACAATGTAACTATCATATAGAATAGTGTAGCAACACTGCTGGTGTTCCCACAATGTAACTATCATATAGAATAGTGTAGCAACACTGCAGGTGTTCCCACAATGTAACTATCATATAGAATAGTGTAGCAACACTGCTGGTGTTCCCACAATGTAACTATCATATAGAATAGTGTAGCAACACTGCTGGTGTTCCAACAATGTAACTATCATATATAATACTGTAGCAACACTGCTGGTGTTCCCACAATGTAACTATCATATAGAATAGTGTAACAACACTGCTGGTGTTCCCACAATGCAACTATCATATAGAATAGTGTAGCAACACTGCTGGTGTTCCCACAATGTAACTATCATATAGAATAGTGTAGCAACACTGCTGGTGTTCCCACAATGTAACTATCATATAGAATAGTGTAACAACACTGCTGGTGTTCCCACAATGCAACTATCATATAGAATAGTGTAGCAACACTGCTGGTGTTCCCACAATGTAACTATCATATAGAATAGTGTAGCAACACACTGCTGGTGTTCCCACAATGTAACTATCATATAGAATAGTGTATCAACACTGCTGGTGTTCCCCCAATGTAACTATCATATAGAATAGTGTAGCAACACTGCTGGTGTTCCCACAATGTAACTATCATATAGAATAGTGTAGCAACACTGCTGGTGTTCCCACAATGTAACTATCATATAGAATAGTGTAGCAACACTGCTGGTGTTCCCACAATGTAACTATCATATAGAATAGTGTAGCAACACTGCTGGTGTTCCCACAATGTAACTATCATATAGAATAGTGTATCAACACTGCTGGTGTTCCCCCAATGTAACTATCATATAGAATAGTGTAGCAACACTGCTGGTGTTCCCACAATGTAACTATCATATAGAATAGTGTAGCAACACTGCTGGTGTTCCCACAATGTAACTATCATATTGAATAGTGTAGCAACACACTGCTGGTGTTCCCACAATGTAACTATCATATAGAATAGTGTAGCAACACTGCTGGTGTTCCCACAATGTAACTATCATATAGAATAGTGTAGCAACACACTGCTGGTGTGTGTTCCCACAATGTAACTATCAAACAGAATAGTGTAGCAACACACTGTTGTGTCCCGTTTTTGCTCTACATTCGCTTCGTATGCCTTTCTGTCCCCCTCCCTCTCTCTCTCTCTCTCTCTCTCTCTCTCTCTCTCGCAGGGTTTTACAAGGTTAGCTTAAGGTTCCTAACTTTATTTACAAGCTAAGAGCTGTCACCTACGTCAGCTCATTTAAAAGCTAGCTCTCTCTCTCTCTCTCACTCCCTCTGTCTCTCACAGGGTCTGGCAGACAGCCAGGCGCCGCCAGTCAACATTGTTGGTCTTATCCTCGTCTGCTGCTGACTTCTCGTGGCTTTTTATATTATTGTTTTTATAATAGTTGCACCTCCATTTTTTTGTGTATCCCTCTTATCCCTACTGTTAGTGTAATTATCCCTTCCGTTGATCCAATTATCCCTGCTGCTACTGTTCTTAATTCGCGTTAATGATATAAATAATTCTTCCTGTTTCTGTTGTTAATTCCTCTTGTTACTGTTGTAAATAATTCCTCTTGTTACTGTTGTAAATAATTTCTCCTGTTACTGTTGTAAATAATTTCTCCTGTTACTGTTGTAAATAATTCCTCCTGTTACGGTTGTAAATAATTCCTCCTGTTACTGTTGTAAATAATTTCTCCTGTTACTGTTATAAATGATTCCTCCTGTTACTGTTGTAAATAATTTCTCCTGTTACTGTCATAAATGATTCCTCCTGTTACTGCTGGGAGGAGTCACGTGATTCCACCTGAGGTGGGTGGCTGCTGCTCCTTCCTGGAGAGCACTACGCAGCTGGACATCGTTGTGTCAACACCTCTCTCCTGTCTCTGCTTGTTTTCTCGCCATTTAGACTCTGTGTGGTAGAGTATGTGTTCGGTTGTGAGACGAAACATACTTCTCAGGACTCTGTGTAACTCTGTTCACAGAGGATAGACTAGACAGTGATTTTCGACGTTTTTCTGGGTTGTGTGTCACATTGACACTCTGAGATAACTCAGGTCTCTAGCTACAGCTCCTGACCTAATTCGATAAGGCATCTGTGCACCGCCACAGTTTGGGATTGTTTATGTTGAACTTAGCTTCAGTAGAAAGGGAGTTTTGTGACTGTTTTGGAGGATCTATTGATGGTCCCCAGTTAGGGTCGATTTTCTATCTCCTGGTTCCTGACGCTGTGTTGCTGTTGCTTGTTATATTGCTGTTCTGTGAATTGGTCATTTTACTGGACAATCAAGCTGTTCTGATTGTCAGTTTGTTAGAGAGCTAGCTTATGAGAAGTTCAGTTGGACACTGGTTGAGTCAAGTCTTAGAGTTACCTGGAGATCACTCATACACACGTATATTCTTATTTGCATATATCTGTATTATTGTAATTACTGACATTGTACCTGATGGTACTTCAGAGTCATTTGGATATATGTGCCCTCAGCACAGTCTTATGGTATATGAGAGCAGTGTAGGAGCTAACCTCCTAATGCATTACTTAATGAACATCCTAATCATATGTACATTTATTTACTTTGAAACCCTAGACACTCACTTTGATAATAAACATATTAAATTTTATACTTTGGTTAGTACCCTACCAGTTGTAATCCTCCTGGAGACTATTGAATATATCGGATAACTGGACCAGGATACTGACTTTGTTGCAAAAGCCCAGTAACAGGCTGGATGCTAGAAGGGCATCCTTTCTAGTGTTCACTGGAGATGTCTATTACTAATAGATATCGTGTCAGTTTGTAACAATGATTCCTCCTGTTACTGTTGTAAATAATTCCTCCTGTTACTGTTGTAAATAATTCCTATTTTTACTGTTGAAAATAATTTCTCCTGTTACTGTTGTAAATAATTCCTATTGTTACTGTTGTAAATAATTTCTCCTGATGCACTTGTAAATAATTCCTCTTGTTACTGTTGTAAATAATTTCTCCTCTTACTGTTGTAAATAATTTCTCCTCTTACTGTTGTAAATAATTCCTCCTGTTGCACTTGTAAATAATTCCTCTTGTTACTGTTGTAAATAATTCCTTCTGTTACTGTTGTAAATAATTCCTCTTGTTACTGTTGTAAATAATTCCTCTTGCTACTGTTGTAAATAATTCCTCTTGTTACTGTTGTAAATAATTCCTCTTTACTGTTGTAAAATAATTCTCTGTTACTGTTGTAAATAATTCCTTCTGTTACTGTTGTAAATAATTCCTCTTGTTACTGTTGTAAATAATTCCTCTTGCTACTGTTGTAAATAATTCCTCTTGTTACTGTTGTAAATAATTCCTCTTTCTACTGTTGTAAATAATTCCTCTTGTTACTGTTGTAAATAATTCCTCCTGTTACACTTGTAAATAATTCCTCTTGTTACT
>WNWK01021519.1:0-33972 GCA_009830355.1 Cherax destructor
CCGAATGTCACATTCAGGGTTTTAAATTGTTCCAAGTAGACAGAAGTATCGGGAAAGGGTGGGTGGCACTCTATGTCCGTGATCATTTAAATTGTTGCATAAAAACGGGTATAAAGTCTGAATTAACACATACAGAGTCTGTCTGGATAGAATTTTCAGAGGGTGTGAAAAATTGATTTTAGGCGTGATTTACCGTCCTCCAAACTTAGATAGGGAACAAGGGAGACTACTTTGGGAGGAAATTGTTAAGGCCACAAGACACGATAACGTAGTAATTCTAGGGGACTTTAACTTTAGTCAGATTGATTGGAATTTCATGACAGGGAATTTAGAATCTAACGACTTTTTAGAAGTAGTTCAGGATTGCTTTTTGAAGCAGTTTGTAACAGAACCTACAAGGGAAATAACCTACTTGACTTGGTTCTGGCAAGCAAGAAACCCTTGTTAATAATTTAGAAATTACAGAGGAACTCGGCTCAAGCGACCACAAGTCAATTACCTTTAGCATTGAATGGATGTATGATAGTAGGGATAATTCAGTAATGGTCCCAGATTTTCGCTTAGCAGATTATAATGGACTTAGAGAACACTTATCAACTGTGGACTGGGGTGAAGAAGAGAGGTATCAATATGACAGTTTTCTTAACACTATACAGGCTGCCCAAAGAACATTTATCCCGTATAAAGAAATTAGATCAAGTAGAAATGACCCAAAATGGATGAATAATAGGCTCAAATATCTTTTAGGGCAGAAGAAAGGAATTTATAGGCGCATAAAAAGAGGTGAGGTCATCTTATAAATCAGTATACTGACATTAAGAGGGACGTTAAAAGGGAATAAGAAAAGCTAAACGGGACTATGAAATTAAAGTTGCTAGGGATTCAAAAACTAACCCAAAAAGTTTTTCCAGGTTTATAGAACAAAAGTTAGGGATAAGATAGGTCCCCTTAAAAATAACTTTGGGCATCTTACTGACAAGGAGAATGATATGTGCTCTATTTTTAATAATTATTTTCTCTCGGTTTTCACACAGGAAGACATTAATAATATCCCAGTAATTAATTTTTACAGAGGCCCAGAAGAAGATAAATTATGTAATATCACAGTCACTAGCGAAATGATTATGAAACAGCTGGACCGACTGAAACAAAATAAATCGCCGGGTCCTGATGAGCTTTTGCAAGGGTTCTTAAGGAATGCAAATGGAACTCTGTGAACCAATATCTAACATTTTTAATTTATCTCTTCAAACAGGTGTAGTGTCTGATATGTGGAAGATGGCTAATGTAATTCCTATTTTTCAAAGCAGGGGACAAGTCACTACCGTCTAACTACCGCCCAATAAGCCTGACCTCAAATGTAGGCAAATTACTAGAGTCAATTATAGCTGATATTATTAGAAGCCATCTAGATAACCATAATTTGATTAATGATACCCAGCATGGATTCACGAGGGCCGTTCCTGCCTATCTAATTTATTAACCTTCTTCAGTAAAGCTTTGAGGCTGTTGATCACGATAAAGAATTCGATATTGTATATTTAGACTTTAGTAAGGCTTTTGATAGAGTACCGCACCAGAGACTGTTAAAGAAAGTGGCAGCTCATGGCATTGGGGAAAAGTGCTGTCATGGATCGAGTCATGGCTCACCAATAGGAAGCAGAGAGTGTGCATAAATGGGGTTAAATCCGAATGGGGACTTGTAACAAGTGGTGTTCCACAGGGATCAGTCTTAGGCCCATTGTTATTTATAATATATATCAATGACCTTGATGAGGGAATTACTAGTGATATGAGCAAATTCGCCGACGACACGAAGATAGGTAGGATAATTGATTCAAACATAGATGTCATAGAACTTCAGGAAGATTTAGACAAACTTAATTCGTGGTCAGAAAAGTGGCAGATGCAGTTCAATGTAGATAAATGCAAGGTTCTGAAGCTCGGGAGTGTCCATAACCCAAGCACTTATAAGTTAAATAACGTAGAACTTAGCCATACAGATTGCGAGAAGGACTTGGGGGTGATGGTAAGCAGCAACCTTAAACCAAGACAGCAATGCCTAAGCGTACGTAATAAGGCAAATAGATTACTGGGATATATATCAAGAAGTGTTAGCAACAGAAGTCCAGAGGTTATATTACAGCTTTATACATCATTAGTAAGGCCTCACCTAGATTACGCAGCTCAGTTCTGGTCTCCATATTACAGAATGGACATAAATTCGTTAGAAAACATTCAGCGTAGAATGACTAAATTAATACATAGCATTAGAAATCTTCCTTACGAAGAAAGATTGAAAACCCTAAAATTACATTCACTTGTAAGACGTAGAATGAGGGAGACATGATCGAGGTATACAAGTGGAAAATGGGTATTAAAAAAGGGGATATAAATAAGGTCTTGAGGGTATCTCTCAAGAGAGAACCCGCAATAATGGATTCAAGTTAGATAAATTTAGATTTAGAAAGGATATAGGAAAGTATTGGTTTGGAAATAGGGTAGTTGATGAGTGGAACAGTCTGCCTAGTAGGGTTATTGAAGCTAGGACCTTGGGTAGTTTCAAATTTAGGTTGGATAAATTCATGAGTGAGAGGGGTTGGATTTGAGTGGGACTCGCGCATGAGTGGGTAGAATTGTCAAAGCTTATTTCTTGGGTAGCATTGAAGATTGGGTTGAGCAAATATTCTGTTAGTGGGACGGATTGTGAAGGACCTGCCTAGTATGGGCCAACAGGCCTGCTGCAGTGTTCCTCCTTTCTTATGTTCTTATGTTCTTATGCGTGGAACAATCTTCCGAGTACTGTGATAGAGGCTAGGACCTTGGGTGGCTTTAAAAAGAGATTGGACAAATATATGAGTGGGAGGGGCTGGGTTTGATTTGTGTCGTGAGTACGGGAATAAATTTTTAGGTAGTGGTGGTTTTGATAAGGACCTGCCTTGTATGGGCCAGTAGGCCTTCTGCAGTGTTCCTCCATTCTTATGTTCTTATGTTCTTATGTTCTTATGTTCTTATAAGTGCTTGGGTTATGGACACTCCCGAGCTTCAGAACCTTGCATTTATCTACATTGAACTGCATCTGCCACTTTTCTGACCACGAATTAAGTTTGTCTAAATCTTCCTGAAGTTCTACGACATCTATGTTTGAATCAATTATCCTACCTATCTTCGTGTCGTCGGCGAATTTGCTCATATCACTAGTAATTCCCTAATCAAGGTCATTGAAAATATTATAAATAACAATGGGCCTAAGACTGATCCCTGTGGAACACCACTTGTTACAAGTCCCCATTCGGATTTAACCCCATTGCACACTCTCTGCTTCCTATTGGTGAGCCATGACTCGATCCATGACAGCACTTTTTCCCCAATGCCATGAGCTGCCACTTTCTTTAACAGTCTCTGGTGCGGTACTCTATCAAAAGCCTTACTAAAGTCTAAATAAACAATATCGAATTCTTTATCGTGATCAACAGCCTCAAAAGCTTTACTGAAGAAGGTTAATAAATTAGATAGGCAGGAACGGCCCTCGTGAATCCATGCTGGGTATCATTAATCAAATTATGGTTATCTAGATGGCTTCTAATAATATCAGCTATAATTGACTCTAGTAATTTGCCTACAATTGAGGTCAGGCTTATTGGGCGGTAGTTTGACGGTAGTGACTTGTCCCCTGCTTTAAAAATAGGAATTACATTAGCCATCTTCCACATATCAGACACTACACCTGTTTGAAGAGATAAATTAAAAATGTTAGATATTGGTTCACAGAGTTCCATTTTGCATTCCTTAAGAACCCTTGCAAAAAGCTCATCAGGACCCGGCGATTTATTTTGTTTCAGTCGGTCCAGCTGTTTCATAATCATTTCGCTAGTGACTGTGATATTACATAATTTATCTTCTTCTGGGCCTCTGTAAAAATTAATTACTGGGATATTATTAATGTCTTCCTGTGTAAAACCGAGAGAAAATAATTATTAAAAAAAGAGCACATATCATTCTCCTTGTCAGTAAGATGCCCAAAGTTATTTTTAAGGGACCTATCTTATCCCTAACTTTTGTTCTATAAACCTGGAAAACTTTTTGGGTTAGTTTTGAATCCCTAGCAACTTTAATTTCATAGTCCCGTTTAGCTTTTCTTATTCCCTTTTAACGTCCCTCTTAATGTCAGTATACTGATTTATAAGATGACCCTCACCTCTTTTATGCGCCTATAAATTCCTTTCTTCTGCCCTAAAAGATATTTGAGCCTATTATTCATCCATTTTGGGTCATTTCTACTTGATCTAATTTCTTTATACGGGATAAATGTTCTTTGGGCATTAGAAATCTTCCTTACGAAGAAAGATTGAAGACCCTAAAATTACATTCACTTGTAAGACGTAGAATGAGGGAGACATGATCGAGGTATACAAGTGGAAAATGGGTATTAACAAAGGGGATATAAATAAGGTCTTGAGGATATCTCTCCAAGAGAGAACCCGCAATAATGGATTCAAGTTAGATAAGTTTAGATTTAGAAAGGATATAGGAAAGTATTGGTTTGGAAATAGGGTAGTTGATGAGTGGAACAGTCTGCCTAGTAGGGTTATTGAAGCTAGGACCTTGGGTATTTTCAATTTTATGTTGGATAAATTCATGAGTGAGAGGGGTTGGATTTGAGTGGGACTCGCGCATGAGTGGGTAGAATTGTCAAAGCTTATTTCTTGGGTAGCATTGAAAATTGGGTTGAGCAAATATTCTGTTAGTGGGACGGATTGTGAAGGACCTGCCTAGTATGGGCCAACAGGCCTGCTGCAGTGTTCCTCCTTTCTTATGTTCTTATGAATTGCACATGAGTAAATAAAATTATCAAAGCTTATTTCTTGGGTAGCATTGAAAATTAGGTTGAACAAATATTCTGTTAGTGGGATGGAATGTGAAGGACCTGCCTGGTATGGGACAACAGGCCTGCTGCAGTGTTCCTCCTTTCTTATGTTCTTATGAATTGCACATGAGTAAATAAAATTATCAAAGCTTATTTCTTGGGTAGCATTGAAAATTAGGTTGAACAAATATTCTGTTAGTGGGATGGAATGTGAAGGACCTGCCTGGTATGGGACAACAGGCCTGCTGCAGTGTTCCTCCTTTCTTATGTTCTTATGTCTAGAAGCCCTAACAATTTCGTCCCAAAGAAGTCTCCCTCTATCATGATTCAAGCCTGGAGGTCGGTATATTACACCTACAATCAGTTTTTTTTGACCTGCTAGAAACTCTACCCAAACAGATTCTGTTAATGATCCATCTATTTTTATGCCTGTTTTTATGCAGCAATTTATATTTTCTCGTACATATAATGCAACTCCACCCCCTTTCCCATTATATCTATCTACATTTGTCTAACCTATTTTTATACTACCCAAGTAATTGCTTTTATCACCTTTTACTCATGTGCAAGTTGATTGTTATACCTTATTGTATCAGTACTACTACTACGACTTATGTCACTACTACCTCTACCACCACTAGTATTACACCTCACCCTGAACCTATATATACCCTGTGTGTCCATGCATTGTTTGTAACGGCTTGACAAAGCTCCTGAAGAGCGAAACGTTGCCACAATAAAATGTCTCATTAGTTGCACTTGTGTCCTTTTACTTAATGTTATCCTTCATCACATCATATCTCAATTAATCAGTTCGGCTGTTTTCACTTAGCTAAAATCATCTCTCATCAATTCATTTGATTTTAAGTAAAATGCTCTCATATAATCTCAAAATCAGTTTTGATCATTATTTTTATTCACATCAGTAAAATAAAATAAAGGTCAATATAAGTTATTTAAGGAAATCTAGCTTTATATTTGGCAAAGTTTATATCGTTTTTGCTCTATGAAGATAAATAATTTAAGGTTAAAGCTCGCTAAGATCCTTTTAGATGCTCCTGTATAAATTTAAAGCAAACTGCCTTGAATACATCTTGGTTCAATTGCTTCGTGTTCAGTGTAAATCTACAACTCATGCGGCAATTACTGTGGGCTTTTGAAGATTAAAAGCAAACTTTTAATTAAATGTATTTTTATGCTGGTGAGGTAATGATAAAGTGACTAGCCGTGATTATCCACAAGTATCGATAGAAAAAGAAAATGATAGGTTACGAGCTTAGGCCCGACGAAACATTATTTTAAAGTGTAAAGGCAGTAAAAAACTCGAGTGCTCGAATTAAGTTACTGAAAATTGAAATCTGTAGATAAAATACTAGCATACTCATGGAGTTTATAATTCAATATGATATAATAATCCAATTTACCCAAAAATTATATGCGATCGAGATTCTAATATATTCTATTCGTTAGACACTTATAAGACCTCAGGAAGAAAACACCCACTTGTCAACGGTGATGTATTTAGAGAGCTCAGCAATATACTCCTCTCTTCGGGAGTTAGTACGACAGTGGCTGGACATCCAGGCCACCACCTTGGGTCTCTTCACGAAGTTTCTCCAGGAGGGACCCATCACATTCTCCAAGGTGTCACCTCGCTCCAGTGCAGCCGTATAGCGCTTCACAGCCTCACTGTGTTCTGACAACAAATTGGGGCGCAGCGGCCTGACGGAGAGATCAATGAAATACATCATCTTAGGACATTTTTATCACACAGAAACAAGTGACATTAAACATTTGCCATCACTCCCTCTCTTTAGTGTTTTCTCCTTTTTTTTCTATCTCTCCCTCCCCCTCCTCTGTGTGTCTCTTTCCCTTCAAGGTGGTGTACCTTGATGCCCATGAAGAGCTCTCGATGTAGGGAAATAGTATTATCCTCTTCTTCCTTGAATCAAATCAAATTACCTCCTATTCCCCAGGCGTTGCAAGACCCCAATGAGTTAGCGCTTTCCTATGAACACACTAATGATAATTTCATTAAGTGCTGGAAAACTCACTTGACAGTGGCTCCGAGTGAGAGAAAGTGGCCATAAGAGGCGACAATGTCTGATTCCGAGTGATAGGTCATGGTCCAGTTGACTAGATGGTTCATCTTGTGAACCCTGAGAGTGTTGGCGGTTCTTAATCCATCGGGTTCTGTTGGCGCCTCTACATCCACCCAGACCCAACGCTGGAACTGTGGCTTTGGCGCTTTGGGAATGTTATCGAGGGTGAACCTGCAAGAATGAGGTCATTATTATGAGTATCACGCAGATCGTGGTTTCAGTGCAATGTCAATCTCAAGAGTTCGCGTTAAGTATAATAAAAATCTTGCAGTAATGACTGCAAGCAGAGCTCGAGGTAATAACACCCACCCACCCTCCGGCGGTAAAGAGAATAGCGTCTGCCGTGTCGGTATAGCCACGGTCGTAGGTGAATCTGCATTTCCAACTTGGGCAGCCCTCCAGTTTCAACCCAGTGGCATTGGTCGTTCCGAAGCTGAAAAGAGAGATACTGAAGTTGTCACGGGATTCTTGGAAGAGAAAAAATACCCTTGTATGGAGAACACTATTTTGTCTTAGGTTTTATTTTGTTTTATTCCAGGAAGTAATTTAATATTGCGTTGTTTTATGAATTATATGCTACTAGATACTGGCGATAATAAGGTGCCTTGATTACTGGACATAATGTTCTTATGTTTGGCTAAAAAATTATTTGTTAAATAATTATTAGAGAATTAAAAAAAATAGCAGATGCCCGGTTACAAACAAAAATTTTCTTAAATGTTTTTGAGGGTAAATTCAAGTGATTTATATTAGTGTAGTTCAGGCGTTGCTTTGGCTGCTTTGTAGTCTCTGAGCTGCCTTATTATCTTCCTCCTAAATCTTTGACAGCTATTCCTCATACGGTTGCTTATCTGCTTTTTTTTTTTTAAGATTTGCATCCAAGCCAAGGCAGCGGGGTTTCTTTGTCTGTTGTCTGTTTCTTTCAGTAGAGGAATAAATCTGCCTCAGACATCAATTAGTTTTACAGTTAAAAGATTCATCATTTACTAGATTTTCCTTCAGGACTTATCGTTCCACCCCCTTGCAACTCATAATGAAGTTACAGTTTCCTGTTATGAAGTAGCGTGGCTAGTTTCAGTACGGTTGATCATTCCAGTGAGGTTAGATGGGTATTTTTGTTGCGATGTTTATTCGTGGTTGAGTATTCACCTATATGTACTCACCTACATGTGGTTGCAGGGGTCGATTCACAGCTCCTGGTCCCGCCTTTTTGCTAGTTGCTACTAGGTTCACTCTCTCCTCGCTCCAAGAGCCTTTTCTTAAAGCTTTAAAGCTATGTTTGGAGCCTGCCTCAACTACTTTACTCTCCAAATTATTCCACTTCCTGATAACTCTATGACTGAACAAATATTTCCTAACATCTCTATGGCTCATCTGAGTTTTCAACTTCTAGTTGTGGCCCCTTGTTCCTGTTTTCCATTTCTGAAACATTCTAGCCCTGTCCATCTTGTCAATTCCTCTCAGTATTTTATACGTCGTTATCATATCCCGCCTATCCCTCCTATCCTCTAGTGTCATCAGGTTGAGTTCCCTAAACCTCTCCTCAAACTTTTGCTCTTCTCAGGTTTGCCAGGCGCCTATATGCTGCAGCAGTTATTTGGTTGATATTCGTCTCAGGGGATGTGCTCGATTTGATACTCAATCCCAAGATCCTTTTCCTTGAGTAAGGTTTGCAGCTTTTGACCCTCGAGCCTGTATTCCGTCTGCAGTCTTCTTTATCCTCCTCAAGCTTCATGGCTTTTCACTTGTTGGGGATAAATTCCAAGAGCCATTTGTCGGACCAGGCTTGCAGTCTGCCTAGATCCCTTTGTAGTCTTTCCTGATCATCATTCACTTGTATTCTCCTCATTAATGTCGTCTGCAAACAGGAACCCTCAGACTCTATCCCTTCAGTCATTTCATTCACAAAACAGCACACGCCCTAGGCCTGACCCTCTGGGAACCTCAACTCGACACATGAGCCACGTACCATCACTCGTTGTTTCCTTCCAGTCAGGTATTCCCTGGTTTTTACAGTGCTTTTGCTGCTCTTCCTACCTGCTCCTCTAGTTTTTATACCAGTCTCTTGTGCGGCACTGTATCAAAAGCCTTCTTACAGTTCAAGAAAATGTCATTTGCTTATCTCTCTCTAGGTGTTTAATCACTCTTCTCCTGATAATCGTCTTCATGACTTTACATACTATTCATGTCAGTGACACTGGTCTGTAGTTTAATGCTGTCTGTCTGTCTCCTTTCTTAAAAATTTTGTCTTCCGCATCTCTGGCAGTTAGCCTTTTTCGACAGATGTTGAAGACTGTTGTTAGTGGCACATACAGTGCCTCTGCTCCCTCTCTAAGGACTCATGGAGAAATGTGATCTGGGCCCACCGCCTTCGAGATATCTAGTTCACATAGGAATTTCTTTACCTCCTCCTCGGTTGCGTAGTGTGTCCAGCACTTGCTGGTGTACTCTACTGTCTCGGTTTACTGGAACGTTTCTATCTCCTCTGAGAATACCTCCTTAAATCTCGTGCTGAGTTCTTCACATACTTCCTGGTCATTCCTTGTAAACTCCCATCCTTTCTGTTGTTTTCCTCCTGTTGTGGCTGTATAACAACTTTGTATTAGATTTATGACTCACGAAATCGTAATGACACTATTGCAAACAAACCATACCACGGGCGGGATAGAACCCGCGATCAGAGAATCATAAAACTTCAGACTGACGCGTTAGCTACTGGGCCAGCTGCCAGGGGACTTAAGCTAGAGTTTGTCACGGCCACGCTGGTCGGAGATTCGTCTGTAAAAACTTGCATTTGTGGTCACAGTGGTGATTATGCTAACCTTCCTATGGTGTAAAAATATACCTAGTTGGATGAGTCTTATTGTAGCCAGCTGGCCCAGTGGCTAACGCGTCGGTCTGGAGTTTTATGACTTTCTGGTCGCGGGTTCTACCCCCACCCGTGGTATGATTTCGATCAGATTTGGTTTTTGATGCTGTCATTCTCATATTGCTGCTGGGCTTCGCTCCTTATCCATGCATATTCATGTCATATTCATTATCCATGCATATTTATGTCATATTCATGTTATGTTTCTTTTTATGTTCAAGCTGTCTACACCCCGGGTAAACAATAGACTCATTCTGGTGTTCCCGTTGTTTCTTTTGCTGTATGCAGTTGGTTGCTTTAAGAATTACCTTGAAAAATATGTAAGCAAAAACACACAAGCAGTATCATATATCACCTGTACCAACAACAGACAAATACTTAATTAATTTTCTATATTATTTACTTAAAACTAGACAAAAATAATTAAATGAACTGAAGAACTTCCAACGGTTAATGTTCAAGGGATAACAAGATTAATGAGCCATGCTTGGCAAAAACGATCATTGAACTTAGTGTTTAATATGCTCATAGAGGTGATTAAAGCTAAAATATGATGTTCATTAAAAGTTTAGTGGAAAAACTATTGGAAAACAAGTTAATGAAGTATATGAGGAACATCAATAGGTTCTTAATGACTTTAAAAATGCTGCAGAAGTGTTCTTCACTATTGTTTTCCGAACAGACACAGACAGACACACACACACACACACACACACACACACACACACACACACACACACACACACACACACACACAATGGGCGCCTGTGACGAGCGGGTCCACAGGGTCAGTCCTAGGACCAGTGCTATTTTGGTAGTATGACTGAATGACTAGATGGAGAGATAGATCAGTAATTTTGTTGGAATGATGAGTTTGGAAATAATAGGAGACCAGCCTGCTATAAATTAAAGACCGGACAGGCTACTACGTGCCGGGGTCTCGAATTTAACGCGAAAGCAAACAGAAATGGAAGGCAAAGAAGACGCAGACAGAGTATACTAGGTGCCAAGACTAAACCTCACTCAAGGAGAAGACTTGGGTGAGATAATACCGAGCACGCCTGGAAGCACACATCAACCTGTAACTGCTGCAGCATATGTGCGCCTGGCAGCCTAGAAGTGCATTCCGATATCAGTAAGGATCGTATAGGAGGACACTGTACACGTGTATCGTTGGCCCATGACTGAGGGTTACACTAGCGATTAACGTTTGAACCAACCTGGTCAGCATTCAGGAATGAGAAAGTGCACAGTGTTTGCACTGGCTCATCTGATTTAACCGCCAAATGCAGAAGTCTGAAGAGAGGGAAGGGCAAAGAGGCAGCAGAGTACTAGCTGAGGTGGCCAAAGACTGCAACCTACTCAAGGAAAGACTGTTGGGTGATTAATACATGGAGTTCTGAAGGCACACATCAACCTGATAACTGCTGCAGCATATGTGCGCCTGGCAAACCTGAGAATAGCGTTCCGATACCTCAGTAAGGAATCGTTAAAGACACTGTACACCGTGTACGTTAGGCCCATACTGGAGTACACAGCACCAGTTTTGAACCCACACCTGGTCAAGCATGTCAGGAAATTAGAGAAAGTGCAAAGGTTTGCACTTAAGGCAGTCATTGCAGTGATGTACAACCTGCCACAGAACTGCAGGAAGCTAAGAGAAGAGTATGAAGAGAGCAACAGAGCAGTGGTGGATACACTAGCTGAGGTGGCCAGAAGAGCTCACACGGGTAAGGTAAAGTTACTAGTTATGGGTGATTTCAATCACATGGAGATTGATTGGGAAAACCTGGAGCCACATGGAGGTCTTGAAACATGGAGAGCCAAGATGATGGATGTTGTACTGGAAAACCTCATGCATCAACATGTTAGGGACACTTCTAGAGAGAGAGGTGAGGATGAACCAGCAAGAGTGGACCTCATATTCACCCTGAGTAGCTTGGACATCGAAGACATCACGTATGAAAGGCCCCTTGGAGCTAGTGATCACGTGGTTCTGAGCTTTAAATACATAGTAGAGTTACAAGTGGAAAGGATAGAAAGAGTAGGATGGGAAAACCCAAACTACAAAAGGGAAACTACACAGGCATGAGGAACTTCCTGCTGGAGGTTCAGTGGAAAAGAGCATTCTGAGGAAAATCAGTAAACGAAATGATGGCCTACGTGACAACAAAATGCAAGGAGGCAGAGGAGACGTTTGTTCCCAAGGGCAACAGAAATAATGGGAAGACCAGGACGAGCCTGTGGTTTACCCAAAGGAGTAGGGAGGCTAAAACTAAGTGTGCTAGAGAATGGAAAAGGACCCAGGAAAATAAAGAAATTAGTCGAAGAGCCAGAAACGAGTATGCAAAGATAAGGAAGGAGGCCCAGCGACAGTACGAAAACGACATATCATCGAAAGTCAAGTCTGACCCAAAGCTGTCGTATAGCCACATCAGGAGGCAGATAACAGTCAAGGACCAGGTAATCAGGCTGAGGAAGGAAGATGGGGAGCTCACAAGAAGTAAGTTTATTCAGCTATACACAAATACAGTTACGTAGGTTATCATACATAGCAGCATATGTGTAGAGAACCCAGGATAACCCAAAAAACTCAAGAGTGACTTATTTCCATTGGGGTCCTTTTTTGTTACCTTATCGATAATATTACGTACATTATAAAAGTTAAATGTGGTAGATGAGAAATTATATAAAAATGACACACAAAACAAATTATGTAAGATATTGAATAATAGATGATAAAGATAAGATAAGCAGAATACAAGAGTTATGAAGATCATTAAATTATAATAGATTTCACTCTGAAAATCAATTATTAATCTGTTGGAAATGCAGGAACTCACAAAAGGAATAAATTATAGAATGCTAGTAAAATTACGAATAATCACTGAAAAACAGTGAAAAATAGAAGACAATGAATATATATCAGAAATTAATAATCATCTACAGTTGGGGTGTCGCTGGGAGTTGCGTTGATGAGGCAAGGGAGTTGAATGGAGGAGGTGTAGGTAGTTTGGTGGAGTAAGCCTGGGGAGAGGGGTTATGAGAGGCGCGGGAGGCTCACTATACACATGGGGCAAGCCCGGGGAGAGAGGTGAGGGGCACAGTACACTACACACGGATTGCATGCTGTTGTTCACATTGTCATGCACATCATGAAAGATGTGGGTATGTGCACTGCTTAAAACCAGTGTGTTCCTTCATCTTCACCTACACACCGTGCCTCTTCCCCCTCCCCCATGGCATGGGGGAGGAGGCAGTGACTGCTCCCAAACTCTCACCACCACATGCTTCCCACACCATATGCCTCTAATTATTCCATGCATCGACAACTATTTATTTTTAAGTTAACTGGAAGCATGGCGCCTGTGCTGGAGATATATGTGTTTATGGAGGCCTTTCCAGGTTTGTATATACGTGGCTGGCACCTAAGCACAGTGCGTCCGTCACCGTCTTCCCCACTTCCACCACTCATTAACCTTCACAAACACTTTCACTGTTTACGCTGAAACAATACACTGGAATGTCTTCTCGCTGCACTGGAATCTTCTCAGAATATTCACACTGAGTCCTGTTCAGTCTTGACCTGGTCAGCCTCTTTGGTCACGAGTTATCCTTGAAAATCCCGCAGCTTGCCCGCCACACACCCTGCCACGCCGGCCTCACCTGGAGGCGTGTAACAACAAGAAGTACGTGGGGAGCTTAACATGAGATTTAAGGAAGTATTTACATTGGAGGCAGAAAGAACTCCGGGAAGTCAGAATAAGGGGGTACACCAACAAAGGATATGCCAACAAGTGCTGGATGAAATACACACAATCAAGGAGATGAAGAAGCTGCTAAGTGAACTTGATACCTCAAAGGTGGTGGGACCGGACATCTCTCCGTGAGTCCTTAGATCAGAGACACTGTGTGTGCCACTAACAACAATATTCAACACATCCATTGAAACTAGGCAACTACTTGCGGTATGGAAGATGTCAAATGTAGTCCCCATTTTTAAGAAAGGAGACAGACACTAGGCACTAAACTACAGACCAGTGTCACTGACGTGTATAGTATGCAAAGTCTTGGAGAATATTATCAGGAGGAGAGTGGTGGAGCACCTAGAATGGAACGAGATTAAAAACGACATTCAGCACGGATTCAGGGAAGGAAAAAACTGTCACAAACCTACTCGAATTTTATGACAAAGTCATGGAAGTAAGACACGAGAGATGGGTGGGAATATTGCATTTTCTTGGACTGCAAGAAAGCCTTGGACACAGTTCCTCACAAGAGATTAGTGCAAAAGCTAGAGGATCAGGCACGCTTAACAGTAAGTGCACTACAGTGGATCAGAGAATACCTGACAGGGAGGTAACAATGAGTTATGGTACGTGATGAGGTATCAGAGTGGGCGCCTGTGACGAGCGGGGTTCCACAGGGGTCAGTCCTAGGACCAGTGTTATTTTTGGTATATGTAAATGACTTGACTGAAGCGATAGACTCAGAAGCGTCCCTGTTTGCAGATGATGTGAAGTTAATGAGGAGAATTAAATTGGATGAGGATCAGGCAGAAGTACAAAGAGACCTGGACAGGCTGCAAGCCTGGTCCAGCAATTGAGTCCTCGAATTTATCCCCGCCAAATGCAAAGTCATGAAGATCGGGGAAGGGCAAAGAAGACCGTAGAGAGAGGAAAAGGATCTTGGAGTGATTATAATACCGAGCACATCCCCTGAGGCGCACATCAACCAGATAACTGGTGCAGCATATGGGCGCCTGGCAAACCTAAGAATATTCCGATACTTCAGTAAGGAATCGTTCAAGACTCCGTACTCTGTGTACGTCAGGCCCATACTGGAGTATGCAGCACCAGTTTGGAACACACACATGGTTAAGCATGTCAAGAAATTAGAGAAAGTGCAAAAAGTTTGCAACAAGACTAGTTCCAGAACTAAGGGAAATGTCCTGCGAAGAAAAGTTAAGGGAAATCGGCCTAATGACACTGGAGGGAGGGTTAGGTAAGACATGATAACGACATACAAAATACTGCGAGGAATTGACAAGAAAGACAGAGGCAGGATGTTCCAGAGACGGGACACAGAAACAAGGGGCCACAATTGGAAGTTGAAAACTCAAATGAGTTAAAGGGATGTTAGGAAGTATTTCTTTAGTCATAGAGTTGTTAGGAAGTGGAATAGTCTGGCAAGTGACGTAGTGGAGGCAGGAACAATGCATAGTTTTAAGACGAGGTTTGACAAAGCTCATGGAGTAGAGAGAGAGAGAGGACCCAATATCGATCAGTGAAGAGGCGGGGCCAGGAGCCATGAATCGATCCCTGCAACCACAAATAGGTGGGTACAAATAGGTAAACACACACACACACACACACACACACAAATACACAAACACACTCATACTCACACATACATACACAGTAGAAGCGGCCAGTGAAGAGGCGGGGACAGGAGCTGCGAATCGACCCCTGCAACCATAACTAGGTGAGTACAATTAGGTGAGTAAAACTAGGTGAGTACACAAGCTGTGGAGAGGTTTGTACCCACGAGTAACAGAAATAACGAGAAATCCAGGATAAGCCCTTGTTCACCAACAGGTGCAGAGAAGCCAAAACCAAGTGTGCTAGAGAATGGAAGAAGTATAGAAGGCAAAGGACCCAGGAGAATAAGAAGAGCAGTCGTAGAGCCAGGAATGAATATGCACAGGTAAGAAGGGAAGCCCAACGACAGTACGAAAATGACATAGCAGCAAAAGTCAAATCTGAACTGAAGCTGTTGTACAGCCACATCAGGAGGAAAACAACAGAAAGGAAGGAGGGGAGATCACAAGAAACGATCATGTTGAGGAGTTCAACATGAGATTCAAAGAAGTGTTCACAGAAGAGACAGAAGGGACTCCGGAAAGACGGAGAGGTGGGGTACACCATCAAGTGTTGGACACACTACATGCAACTGAGGAAGCAGTGAAGAGGATGCTAAGCGAGCTAGATACCTGAAAGGCGATGGGGCCAGATAACATCTCTCCATGGGTCCTGAGAGAGGGAGCAGAGTCATGGTACGTGGCGAGGTATCAGAGTGGGCGCCTGTGACGAGCGGGGTTCCACAGGGGTCAGTCCTAGGACCGGTACTGTTTCTGCTATTTGTGAACGACATGACGGAAGGAATAGACTCAGAAGTGTCCCTGTTTGCAGATGATGAGAAGAAATCAATCAGATGAGGACCAGGCAGAACTACAAAGGGATCTGGACAGGATGCAGACCTGGTCCAGAAACTGGCTCCTGGAATTCAATCCCACCAAATGCAAAGTCCTGAAGATTGGGGAAGGGCAAAGAAGACTGCAGACGGAGTACGGTCTATGGGCCCAGAGACTACAAACCTTACTCAAGGACATATCTCCTGAGGCGCACATCAACCAAATAACTGCTGCAGCATATGGGCGCCTAGCAAATCTAAGAACAGCATTCCGACATCTCAATAAGGAATCGTTCAGGACCCTGTACACCGTGTGCGTTAAACCTATATTGGAGTGTGCAGCACCAGTTTGAAACCTACACCTAGAAAACACGTAAGGAAACTAGAGAATGTACAAAGGTTTGCAACAAGACTAGTCCCGGAGCTAAGGGGTATGTCCTACGAGGAGAGGTTAAGGGAAATCGACCTGACGACACTGGAGGATAGGAGAGATAGGGGGGACATGATAACGACATATAAGATACAGAGATGAATTGACAAGGTGGACAGAGACAAAATGTTCCAGAGATGGGACACAGCAACAAAAGGACACAGTTGGAAGTTGAAGACTCAGATGAATCACAGGGATGTTAGGAAGTATTTCTTCAGTCACAGAGTGGTTGGGAAGTGGAATAGTTTGGGAAGCGATGTAGTGGAGGCAGGTTCCATACATAGCTTTAAGAAGAGGTATGATAAAGCTCATGGCGCAGGGAGAGTTACCTAGTAGCGGCCAGTGAAGAGGCGGGACCAGGAGCTATGAATCGACCCCTGCAACCACAACTAGGTTAGTACAACTAGGTGAGTACACACACAGGAAATGTTTAGTTTGCAGAGCGGAGTCTGGTTATATTTACAACGTGAGAAACAGCACGTTCTTTCCATATACAACGAGGACAGTTAGTGTTTTCGATGCCATTAATTCAGAAATAACCAACACTTGTGTAACCCTGGGAAATGTGTTATTCATAGCTGCGGTGTTTTCGTTAGTAATGTGTTTGGTGGTATCCAGTGAAAGCCAGTTAGGTTAGCCATCTGTCATTTATTCACTTGTTTTACACTTGTCCCTTATTTCACTTTCCGACGTTGTGTTCCTTTCTGATTCATTGACTCATGTTCACTACTTGCTTGATATGCCTTCCTTTCTTAAGAATTTTAATATCAAAGTTGTATTTAAAAATCTTGATACAGTAAAAAGACTTTTGATAAAAAACTCCCCCAAAATGCTGACGGATGTGTCTCTAAGATTCCCTGTAAAATATGCGATAAAGTTTATTTTGGTCAAACTGGTAAAAGTCTTGAACCAAGAATAAAACAACATAAACATAGCATTAGAACTGGACAAGATTCTAATGCTCTATTTATTCATGTGAGAGATTTTAAGCATCCAATTGATTTTCAAAATGCTGAGAAGGTTGTATCAAGCAAGTCCATGGTTGAGAGGAATATAATAGAATCATGTTTCATAAAAAGTAGTTTTGAAAATAATATGAATATTTCTTTTGGTTTATACAAATTGGATTCATTTATAATTAATAAAATTTGGGAAGAATTTAATGATAAATTGGACTAATCTTAATTCTTGGGAAGAGTTTCAGGTCCTTTCTTATGTTCCTCTTCACAGAGTCGTGCGATGTTACGCTACTGTGAGGTGTTGTCTTTGTTAGTGTGATGTGACTGTGAGGTGTAGTCTTGCTTCTTTATAAGCCTTCTTGTCATGTTTCCTTTTATAGTTCCTTGATAATGTGAGTAGTCACGAAAGCGCTTCGAATTCCTATTTTTTCATAGTGGTTGTCTTGCATATATATATATATATATATATATATATATATATATATATATATATATATATATATATATATATATATATATATATATATATATATATATATATATATCACACGCAGAGAGCGTGTATTGTTCCTTTGTATAAAGGCAAAGGGGACAAAGAGAGTGCAAAAATTATAGGGGAATAAGTCTGTTGAGTGTACCTGGTAAAGTGTATGGTAGAGTTATTATTGAAAGAATTAAGAGTAAGACAGAAAGCAGGATAGCAGATGAACAAGGGGCTTTAGGAAAGGTAGGGGGTGTGTAGATCAAGTGTTTACAGTGAAACATATAGGTGAACAGTATTTGGATAAGGGTAAAGAGGTTTTTGTGGCATTTATGGATTTGGAAAAGGCGTATGATAGGGTGGATAGGGGGGCAATGTGGCAGATGTTGCAGGTGTATGGAATAGGAGGTAGGTTACTGAAAGCAGTGAAGAGTTTTTATGAGGATAGTGAGGCTCAAGTTAGAGTGTGTAGGAGGGAAGGGGACTATTTCCCAGTAAAAGTGGGCCTTAGACAAGGATGTGTGATGTCACCGTGGTTGTTCAATATATTTATAGATGGGGTTGTAAGAGAAGTGAATGCGAGGGTCTTGGCAAGAGGTGTGGGGTTAAAAGATAAAGAATTAAATACAAAGTGGGAGTTGTCACAGTTGCTTTTTGCTGATGACACTGTGCTTTTGGGAGATTCTGAAGAGAAGTTGCAGAGGTTGGTGGATGAATTTGGTAGGGTGTGTAAAAGAAGAAAATTGAAAGTGAATATAGGAAAGAGTAAGGTGATGAGGATAACAAAAAGATTAGGTGACGAAAGATTGGATATCAGATTGGAGGGAGAGAGTATGGAGGAGGTGAATGTATTCAGATATTTGGGAGTGGACATGTCAGCAGATGGGTCTATGAAGGATGAGGTGAATCATAGAATTGATGAGGGAAAAAGGGTGAGTGGAGCACTTCGGAGTCTGTGGAGACAAAGAACTTTGTCCATGGAAGTAAAGAAGGGAATGTATGAGAGTATAGTTATACCAACACTCTTATATGGGTGTGAAGCATGGGTGATGAATGTTGCAACGAGGAGAAGGCTGGAGGCAGTGGAGATGTCATGTCTGAGGTCAATGTGTGGTGTGAATATAATGCAGATAATTCGGAGTTTGGAAATTAGGAGGAGGTGCGGGATTACCAAAACTATTATCCAGAGAGCTGAGGAGGGGTTGTTGAGGTGGTTCGGACATGTAGAGAGAATGGAACGAGATAGAATAACTTCGAAGTGTATAAATCTGTAGTGGAGGGAAGGCGGGGTAGGGGTCGGCCTAGGAAGGGTTGGAGGGAGGGGGTAAGGGAAGTCTTGTGTGCGAGGGGCTTGGACTTCCAGCAAGCATGTGTGAGCGTATTTGATAGGAGTGAATGGAGACAAATGGTTTTTAATACTTGACGTGCTGTTGGAGTGTGAGCAAAGTAACATTTATGAAGGGATTCAGGAAACCGGCAGGCCGGACTTGAGTCCTGGAGATGGGAAGTACAGTGTCTGCACCCTGAAGGAGGGGTGTTAATGTTGCAGTTTTATAACTGTAATGTAAAGCACCCCTCTGGCAAGACAGTGATGGAGTGAATGATGATGAAAGTTTTTCTTTTCGGGCCACCCTGCCTTGGTGGGAATCGGCCGATGTGTAATAAAAAAATATATATATATATATATATATATATATATATATATATATATATATATATATATATATATATATATATATATATATATATATATATATACCATTTTTCCAAAGATAAGTTTTTTAAAATTCAATATTTCACCAGCTTTAGGATCTGTAAAATATTAAATTCATATACAAAACATGAAATAAGTTAAAATCATTTAAAGACGTCAAAACATACCGAGGAGAGTAAGTTAGGTCAGGTGGAGGCAGGAACGTACTGACGGTATGAATACACTGAACCAAACGAAATAAAGAAGACACAACCATTTCAAAGTAAATAATCCAATTAATGATACGTTGTCATCAAGTCTAGGATTGAAGTGTCTAATAAACAGACTAAAAATTCTTAAGTCTAACCTATTTTGTGCTTTTGCTGTGAATTTAAACTCTTTAGTATATAGTAAAATTATGAAAGTGTGAAGCCACTTGTTAGAAAGAATGGGTCAAGTAGTTGCTTAGGGTATCGATGTTCAAAAAGCATAAGTACTCACCGAATTCGGTATACATAGACATTGGTATATGATAAAACTGTAGTATTATTGGATTAAAAATAAATTTAAATAACTTCCCTTAAAAATAAGTTGGTGTTTAATTAACTGGAGTTCTCCAGGAAAGTTCAATAATCTTCTAACTTCAAGAGTTTATGATACAGCTTAAGTCTGTATCAGCTGACGTTGTGTAAACAACTATCCTGGTATCCTGTCAGCCAAGACTAACATCATCCTTTTTTTTTTTTTAAATTCCTCTGCGTTTTGCTTAATTTTTCTTTGACAGGCATTAACAAATTCTTTACTTATTTCTTACCATCCTCATTATGTTGACAATGTTATTGCAAGGATTTACCAACCTTATTTTAGGATTAAGCTTCTGAAATTTTGGGTTAGGGTATACAGTACCTAATGTTTTTTTCCTTCTAGCAACTTTTAAAGGTTTTACGTGGAATCAACTGGGGTATCTTACCCTGGATATCTTTCCTTATGTAATTATGTAACCTTATCAATAAATTTCATATCTATCAACAAGATGCCTAGTGACATCAGCGTGTATTACCTATACTTCCATGGGACTCCAAACCATGAGTTCCAGAACAGTATCGTTTTCCAGCCATCAGTAGTTTTCTTGGAAATCTTTGACGAGAAAGTTGTCTCAGTACTACGTGATTGTGAAAGCAAAGCAAAATCTTTAGTAGAATTCCAGTAAGAAAAGAAAGTGCTCTCGTTTCTAAATTCGCCTATAAATTGCACCATTTTGGCTACCAGAGAATCTGGGGCTATTCTGTATGATGCTGGGCTAGAGACCCCGCCAAAGATCGTAAAAGCTGTCAGAGTCAAACAAATCATGAGCAAAATGATGTGCCGTCGGGCTATGACCTTGGTGTACATGGTGAAGTGCTGCTTCTTCAAACTGTTATAGAATTACTAAGCAGTAGTGAGTTTTTTAAGAATCTTGAAAATTGCTGTGCAAACTGAGGACGCCAGTGACTGAAACTTCCGCTGTCCACCTGCTTGTAAAATTTCTAAGTTCTTGCCTTTTTTTTAACTCCTGATTTGGAAATGTCTTATAAAGATCGCTATAATTAATTTTGCTTTAACGTTGAACATGAAGCAATGTTTTTGTATTTTTAATATTACTCTATCTTATCAGTATCTAATATTACTCTATCTTATCAGTATCTAATATTACTCTATCTTATCAGTATCTAATATTACTCTATCTTATCAGTATCCTTGAAGCGTCAGACGCTCACTACGCACATCTTGGAACATCAGGCGATCGACTCTGACACCTCAAGTCACCAGGGTCTCATTTCAGGTTCCTTTCTGCACAAATGCTCGTTTTAAAAGTTTTTTGGCATCAAGTGCTCATTTCAGATGTCTTCGTGCACCAATCGTTCAATTAGAATGACATTTGAGCTTTAAACTCTCACTTCAGAAAAACTAAGGAATAGGGCGCTCACTTCAGATGTCTTGGAACGTCATGTACTTCCTTTCAGACGTCTTGAGGCACCAGGAGCTAACTTCAGACACTATAAAGAACGGCCACTCACTTCAGATGCTCTAGAACACCAGGCGCTCACTACAAATGCCTTCGGGCAGAGTCTTTGAGGCAGACGGGGCTCACTTTACGGATCTTAGAGGAGGGGACGCTCATTTCAGCTGTCTTGAGGCAGATAGCTACCACCTCAAATGTTAGGGGTCATTAAAGTATACTGCTGACGTCTTCAGGCAGCGAGAATTCTCTTCAAATTTCTTGGGGCACCAAGATGACACTTAAAATGCTGTTGGGTAGCCGGCAATCTCTTCAGACTCCTCGGTGACACCTTGAGCTTACTTCACATACCTCGACACACGTTAGAAAAGCTTTCATATTTCGAGAATTCTAATGATGTCTTTTTTGGAACACCTGTTTAGCGTGTGGCGGCGGGAATGATACTGATCACGCCTGTGGCCAGCAGAGGCTCTGGCAGATAAAACGGCAGAATCATTGGGAGGGGTTGGGGTTAGGGGATAGGAAGAAGGGGCGGAGACAAATGTTATTGGTTTGGGAATACAGAGGCAGATAAGAGAAGTAGCAGGGAGGGGTGAGATAGTTGGGAGGGTTCAGCGTATATGTAGGCGTTGATTGTGAAGAGGAGGAGGTGGTGAGAAAGTAGAGACGAGTGAGTAAAGTGGGTCAGGGTAGGGGTTCCCAATGTGTACCACTTTAAATGTTTGTAGTCAGCTACGTACCATTGTTATCATAGTAACATATTGTGAGTTTGAGCGTGTAGTAATATTACTTTACTTATAAACCAACTGATGCAAACGTGATTGCCTAATATTTTTATTCTTCAAGCTTTGCCAAACTGGTCATTTACATTACAACTAATGGATGCTCAACTTTTCCTGAATATGTTTTGAATTCATGGATTATTTTCTGCTTGATATATTACTAAATACATTTCCAAGTTAAAAGTGTTATGTGTTGCAAAATGATGTATTGATTTGTTGATACCAGTGGAACATGAAACATTCGAATAAGCTGATAAATATTTCCAGGGACAATACAGCACCAGCTATGAGTGTGCATTGTGCTGATAGAAGGACAGTGAGAAAATGTTCACAAGAGCAACATTTTAAAAGAAAACGGATACAAGGTATGTCACATACTTGGCAACCTTAAGAAACCTTCCTTACATAATGCGAGACTTGACATAGCAATGCATAACTAACCAGTTAAAAGGATAATTATAGAAAAAAAATCAACATAATAAGACAGTAAAGGTTCCTATGGTCTACTCACTTAACACTTAGTTACTTTACTGTCTACCAGGGAAAGAGGATATTTGCCTTAGTATTTACAGCACATTTTCATTAAAAAAATTTCTGTACTGTTGTTCGCAAAAGAAAAAAAATAAGAATTTATGCATTTAAATTCAATTTTGTATTTATTCTAAATAAATGCGTACTAATGAAAAAGTTTAAACGTATTAGTGCAAATGTGCTCCTGCACATTTGCACTGTTGAATTACAGTGAACGGAGGGAGAAATATATATTTTTTTATTTATGTCAACCCTTATTCGTACCCACTCATTAGCATAACTCATATCAGTCATTCGACTTCTACACTAATTACCTCCACTTGCGTCCAGCAATTAACGCCGTTCCTGTCGACCACTTAATACCACTTCGATCCACTGACTAATATCAGTCCTATCAAAAGACTAACACCAGTCCTATCAACAGACTAACACCAGTCCTATCAACAGACTAACACCAGCCTTATCAACAGACCAACACAAGTCCAATCCACAGATTAACACCAGGCCTACCAACCGATTAAATAAAATCCCCCATAATCAGCAACAGTTTTGCTTCATTTCTCTCTTCTGCTGTGTTGTTACTCTTAACTTTACTATCGTCGTCTCGCTGCATGAATCGTTCTCTTGCCTGTCTCTCATTTAATTCTGTGAACGGTTACATACAATGTCCACATTTACTGTGCCACCTCCATTAATTTATTACGTATTTAGAAAATCTTCCTCACTTTGGGATTATCATTCTTCGAAGTTCCTAAGTTTCCTGATCAGTCGTCTCATTACTCATCTACCTTTTTTCTATAGTAATCTTTGAAGGATGGAGGCCCCTCTTCCGTGTATTATAACATGAAACATTTGTACTTTTGTTAAGTGTTTTCAAAAACAGGTCGTAAATCTGGCAGCATTTTCGAGGTAAAAGTTTCTTATTAAGATTTTCCAGGCCATATTATCAGATATTTTATATTATGCAGAATGACTTCATTACTATGACTCAGATGCGATATTTTTAAGAAGATAGCATCCGTTATCACCTACATTAATTTGGTTGTTGTAATGCGAGTTAATTCTGGATGTTTGTCATATAATCTTGCAAGGTGAGCTTTTTAAGTTTCCGTCCACGTTCGAATCTTTAATGTGTTTATATTGTAGTTGGCCTTGAGCATCCAGAGGGCAGCGAGAGGGTGTGATTTGTGCATTGGTATGTGTGTAATCACCTATGTATACTCACCTAAATTGGTTGAAGGAGTCAGTTCACAGCTCTTGGCCCCCGCCTATCTCCCTGCTCCAAGGCCTTATTGTACCTCTTCTTTCAGCTATGTGTGAATCTGCTTCTGCTACTTCACTCTTCAGATTGTTCCGCTTCCCAACAACTCTATAGCTGAATACATGCTTCCTAACATCCCTGTGATTCATCTGAGTTTTCAACTTCTAGTGTGTTCCCTTGTTCTTGTATCCCGTCTCTGAAACATTCTGTCCCTTTTCACTTTGACAGTTCCTCTAAGTATTTTATACGTCGTTATCATGTCCTCACTATTCCTTCTGTCCCCCAGTGTCATCAAGTTAAGTTCCCTTCACCTCTCCTCATAGGACTTACCCCATACCACCGGGAGTAATCTTGTTGCAATCTTTTCCACTTTCTTTAATTTTTTTATGTACTTGACCAGGTGTGGGTTCCATATTGGTGATGCATACTCTAATATGGGCCTGACGTACACTGTGTAGTGTCTTGAATAGCCTCTTACTTAGATGTCGAAACGCTATTCTTAGGTTTACCAGGCGACCATATGCTGCAGCAGTTATTTGGTTGATGTATACCCCCAATGAAAAGTAGGGGCGCCATTGATACACTAAGAGAAAACACCATAAGTGTCCGGGGCCCAAGAATGTTCAACAGCCTCCACCATGCATAAGGGGAATTACAAATACGCCCCTGGCTGCCTTCAAGAGGGAGCTGGACAGGACAGATACTTAAAGTCGGTGCCTGGCCAGCCGAGTTGTGGTTCGTACGTTGGACTACATGCGGCCAGCAGTAACAGCCTGGTTGATCAGGCCCTGATCCACCGGGAGGCCTGATCGTGGACCGTGCCTCAGGGGCGTTGATCCCCGGAATACCCTCCAGGTAGACTCCAGGTAGGGGATGTGCTCGGTATGTTACTCACCCCGAGATCCTTTTTCTTTGAGTAGGAGTTGCAACCTTTCACCCTCGTGCATGTACTCCGTCTGCGGTCTTCTTTGTCCTTCCCCAAGCTTCATGACTTTGCTCTTGGCGGGATTAAACTCCAGGAGCCATTTGTGGGATCAGGCTTGCAGCCTATCCAGATACCTTTGTAGTTTTTCCTGATCATCGTCCACTTGTATTCTCCTCATCAATTTCACGTCGTCTACAAACAGGAACTCATCTGAATCTATCCCTTCCGTTATGTCATTTACATATACTAGAAACAATACTGGCCCTAGGACTGACCCTTGTGGAACTCAACTCGACACGTGCGCCCAATCTGACACCTAATCACTCGGCATTATTCATTGTTTCCTTCTTGTCAGGTATTCACTGATCCATTGCAGTGCTTTTCCTACTATTCCTGCCTGTTCCTCTAGCTTGTTTGGTACTCTTCAAGAAAATGCAGTCTACTCATCCCTCTCTCCCTGTCTTGCCTCTGGTATCTTGTCTTAGAACTCCAGTAGGTTTGTGATGCAGGATTACCCATCTACGAAGCCATGCTGGTTGTCGTGTATGAGCCATTATTTTCTATGTGCTTTGCCACTATTTTTTTGATAATCTTCTTCAGTACTTTACATGCTATACATGTTAGTGACACTGGTCACTAACAAGTAATGCTGCCTGTCTGTCTCATTTCTTAAAAATTGGGACTATATTTGCTGTTTTCCACACCTCTGGCAGTTGGCCTGTTTCCATAATTTTTTTGAAGATAGTTGACAGTGGCACACACAGTGCCTCTGCTCGATCTCTAAGGACCCACAGAGAGATGTTATCTGGGCCCACCGCTTTCGAGGTATCTAGTTCACATAGCAGTTTCTTCATCTTCTTGGTTGTGTGTAGTATTTCCAGCACTTGCTGGTGTACTCTACCGCCTTGTTTTGCTGGAAGCCTTTCTGTGTCTGATAATACCTCCCTAAATCTCGTGCTTAGTTCTTCACATACTTCCTGGTCATTCCTTGTGAGCTCCACTCCTTCCTGTTGCTTTCCTCCTGATGTGAGTATAACAACTTTAAGCTTTCGATGATATGCCATTCTCATATTGCCGCTGGGGCTCCCTACGTATCCATGCATATTCGTTTCTGGCTCCTTGTTTTCCTTGTGTGTGTGTGTGTGTGTGTGTGTGTGTGTGTGTGTGTGTTAGTACCATTTTGTCCTAGGCACATGTCGATCACATGTCGATTAGACACTAGGCCTGTTGTATGTGTGTGTGTGTGTGTAAGGAAACACTTCGAAATGTTTCCGCCCCGCCGGGAATTGAACCCGGGCCCTCCGTGCGTGAAGCGAGAGCTTTAGCCACCATGCTATCGGGGCGTGTTAGGATGTGTGTGTGTGTGTGTGTGCGTGCGTGCGTGCGTGCGTGCGTGTGTGTGCGTGTATGTGTGTGTGTACTCATATATACTCACCTATTTGAGGTTGCAAGGGCCGAGTCTCAGCTCCTGGCCCGCATCTTTGTTGGTCGCTACTAGGTTCACTTTCCCTTGACTTCGAGAGCCTTATCGTACCTCCTATTAAAGGTATACATGGATCCTGCCTCTATCACATTACTCTCTAGGTCGTTCCACTAGCCTCGATACAAACTTCTGCACTTTCGCCAATTTCCTGACATGTTTGACCAGGTGTGGGCCTGAAGTAGTAGTTATACGGCGTAGTGAATAAGTGTTTAATTACATGTCTAATAATTCGTCTTTCATTTGCCAGACGCGCATTTGCTGTGTGTATGTACGTGTATGTGTGTGTGTGTGTGTGTACTTACCTATTTGTACTCACCTATTTGTGGTTGCAGGGGTCGAAGCATAGCTCCTGGCATCGTCTCTTCACTGATTGCTACTAGGTCCTCTCCCTCCCTGCTCCATGAGCTTTATCAAACCTCGTCTTAAAACTATGTATGGTGTGTGTGTGTGTGTGTGTGTGTGTGTGTATATTCACCTATTTGTGGCTGTAGGGGTGGAGTCACACTCCTGGCCCCGCCTCTTCGCTGGTCGTTACTAGGTCCACTGTCTCCTTGCTTCGTATCTATTCTTAAAGCTATGCGTGAATCCTACCTTTACTACTTCACCCTCCAGTTCGTTCCACTTCCTGACAATTTTAAGGTTGAAGAAATACTTCCTAACATCCTTGTGATTCATCTGAGTTTCACCTTCAAGCTCTGCTCTCGTGTTCCTGTTTACCATCTCTCAATCATTCAGTCCCTATTCCTTTCAGTTATATGTATGTTGTTATCACGTTCCCTCTAGTCCTCCTCTCCTCTAGTGTCAGCAGGAAGGACTAGTTTTGTTGCAAATCTCTGCACTTTCTCCAGTTTATTGATATTCTTGACAAAGCATGGGTTCCATTCTAGCGTTGGGTCTAATGTATACTGTGTACAGTATTAACACATCGGCCGATTCCCACCAAGGCAGGGTGGCCCGAAAAAGAAAAACTTTCATCATCATTCACTCCATCACTGTCTTGCCAGAAGGGTGCTTTACACTACAGTTATAAAACTGCAACATTAACACCCCTCCTTCAGAGTGCCGGCACTGTACTTCCCATCTCCAGAACTCAAGTCCGGCCTGCCGGTTTCCCTGAATCCCTTCATATATGTTACTTTGCTCACACTCCAACAGCACGTCAAGTATTAAAAACCATATGCCTCCATTCACTCCTATCAAATACGCTCACACATGCTTGCTGGAAGTCCAAGCCCCTCGCACACAAAACTTCCTTTACCCCCTCCCTCCAACCTTTCCTAGGCCGACCCCTACCCCGCCTTCCCTCCACTACAGATTTATACACTCTCGAAGTCACTCTGTCTCGTTCCATTCTCTCTACATGTCCAAACCACCTCAACAACCCCTCCTCAGCTCTCTGAACAATCGTTTTGGTAATCCCGCACCTCCTCCTAATTTCCAAACTCCGAATTCTCTGCATTATATTCACACCACACATTGACCTCAGACATGACATCTCCACTGCCTCCAGCCTTCTCCTCGTTGCAACATTCATCACCCATGCTTCACACCCATATAAGAGCGTTGGTATAACTATACTCTCATACATTCCCCTCTTTACTTCCATGGACAAGGTTCTTTGTCTCCACAGACTCCGAAGTGCTCCACTCACCCTTTTCCCCTCATCAATTCTATGATTCACCTCATCCTTCATAGACCCATCCGCCGACATGTCCACTCCCAAATATCTGAATACATTCACCTCCTCCATACTCTCTCCCTCCAATCTGATATCCAATGTTTCGTCACCTATTCTTTTTGTTATCCTCATCACCTTACTCTTTCCTATATTCACTTTCAATTTTCTTCTATTACACACCCTACCAAATTCATCCACCAACCTCTGCAGCTTCTCTTCAGAATCTCCCAAAAGCACAGTGTCATCAGCAAAAAGCAACTGTGACAACTCCCACTTTGTATTTGCTTCTTTATCTTTTAGCCCAACACCTCTTGCAAAGACAAACGCATTCACTTCTTTTACAACCCCATCTATAAATATATTGAACAACCACGGTGACTGATTCGTGAATGATTCCCTAATTAGATGTCGAAAAACTATTCTTAAATATGCCAGACGCGCATTTGTTTCAGCAGTTATTTGGTTGATGTGCTCCTCAGGTGACATGCTTGGGATGAGCATATCACCTGAGGTGTGGTGTGAGGTGTGTGAGGTGTGTGAGGTGTGTGAGGTGTGTGAGGTGTGTGAGGTGTGTGAGGTGTCTGTGTGTGTGTGTGTGTGTGTGTGTATGTGTGTGTGTGTGTGCGCGCACGTTTGCTTGTTTAGTGTGAGTGGGGTGGCACACACACATACACAGTTTGTAGTGTGTTGAACGTCGCCTTCAGCATTTCACTAATAGGGACACCAACGAGAGGAAAAAACTGATCAGGCTCGCCATCAACCTGGAATCAGATGTGGAAAGCCTTTTTTGCGACTCTACAAAGTCTCTGAGCCAATTAAGCGCTCGCAGTGAATTCATGCCTGCTAAGGGTAATAGTCGCTAAAAGTTATTTAATTATGAAGTAAAATCAGGCAGCAAAATATTAATAATAATATATACATACATATATATATATATATATATATATATATATATATATATATATATATATATATATATATATATATATATATATATATATATATGTCGTACCGATTAGGTAAAACTGGTCAATTAGCAAGAACTCATCTAAAATTAAGTCATTTCTAAAATTTTCTAATACGTTTAAATATATATATTTTTCATTTATGTTAATGTAAGAATTTATAATTTTGTACCAAGAGAAACTTTGAAAACCTACCTAACCTTATTACAACAAGCGCAATTTAATTTAGCCTAACCCAACTAAATATATTTTAGATACGTTAACATTAATTTAATAATAAACAAACACAATGAAATATATTTTTTCGTTATGTTCAGAATGATTTTGGCGAAATTATTGCATACACAAATTTTCACTTGTCTTATATGGCAAGGTGAGCGTTGCTATTTAAGCTTCTTGAAGTCTTTATCCACTTCTCCGAGGATGGGTCCCACATTGACACCAGAGGTGGACCCCATCCTATATATATATATATATATATATATATATATATATATATATATATATATATATATATATATATATATATATATATATATATATATATATAGGATGGGGTCCACCTCTGGTGCAAATTGTGGGACCCATAGCCTCGAGAAGTGGATAAAAAGGTTTCAAAGTAGAATATTTGAATATTTGGATTTCTTCCTGAAGTCATTTGAATATTCAACTTCCCCTACCACCCCATCATTTCTTTCTATATATACATATATATATAAACTTTATTTCAAGACTAAATACAGTGACAAAATACCTTAACAAAATACATTGACAAGAATACAATAGGGAGTAAAACAACATAGATAACAACTCGGAGCTACATGTTAAATACTTCGTCCAGCTCCCCTGCAGTGGGCCGCGTGCCCAGAATGCTGCAGGCATTTCCCCTCTGGATCGCAACACTGAGTCTCTGAAAGAGGAAGCTGGTCGCCCTGTGGTCCTTGGTTTCTATGAGGGGTTTTTCACCCAGCTCTTTGAGAAACTTTAAAGCACACTTGCCCCATGCTCCAAGGGTCTCCGACCCTATTGGGATGAAGTTATAGCAAGGGGGAAGGCCTTCATATTTGCGAGTCTTCTGGGTCTCCCTGTGGCTGGCAGCTCCACCCCCATCGGCTACGGAGTATGGCAAGTAGGTGCCTGCCATTGTGGCAGCACAGGTGTAGTCCCAAGCAATCTGCTTACCATCCTTCCAGGGTAGCATAGTTGCTCCATCAGGACGCTTTTGACTTCCATCAGACCTCTGCACTTGGGGTTCCCGTTGAGCTGGGCAACGGGCTGTGGCGAGGCTTCTCTTTATGATGTCATTGACCTCCTCATGTCTAGCATACTTCCCTTCTGATGTGTGACACACGAGACCATGAAGTCCGAATTGATCAGCTGTCGCCCTGCCGCAAATACACATATGTTCGGTGAGTATGGGGGTGGCTAGGCGAAGCGCAACACCAATCCGAATGGCCTGTGGGTCGAGTCGAGTCCTCAGAGAGGTTGGGAACAGCTAGAAGGAAATCTCCTGAGTGTGGTGCCTTCACCGCTAGGATACGAGCTTTGTCCTTTCCTGAAGTGTTAGTGAGCATTGTGTTGGCAATTTTTTCCATGATCGGTTTGTCCCAGTGGGACTGTTTGTGCTGTTTGGGAGGAGCTGGTCTACTGGAGAAGTCTGCCAGGATGTCCCACCGCACGGCTGCTTCAATGAACCTTGGGTTTTGAGCTCCCACCACACCTCTCAAACGTTCAGGGACAATCTTCTTGACTAATCTACAGGAGGCCAAACACGATGACAGAAATGCAGGTAAAGCTACCTGTTTTGCTTTGCGCACCCCAATACCTCCCAGTCGCACTGGGAGGGTTGCCTGCTCCCATTGCCGATCCTCTAGTGACAGATTCAGTGCCTTCTTAAAGGTTGATCTCAGGTGTGCGTCATACTCGTCAAGTGTTGGGTTTTCAAAAGAGGGTGCGCACCTCAAGAAGTAAGTGAGTCTTGGCATAGTAAGACACCTTGTGAGGAGATACAGGGCATCATGGGCATCAAGATCACTTATTCTCTCCTCCATTTTTTTCAGGTCATTCACTTTGTCCTTGAGGACCGTGTCGATGGCCTGGTGACCCAGCGGTGCTCCCAGGAGGGTACTAAGAACATAAGAAGAACATAAGAAAGGAGGAACACTGCAGCAGGCCTGTTGGCCCATACTAGGCAGGTCCTTCACAATCCGTCCCACTAACAGAATATTTGCTCAACCCAATTTTCAATGCTACCCAAGAAATAAGCTTTGACAATTCTACCCACTCATGCGCGAGTCCCACTCAAATCCAACCCCTCTCACTCATCACTTGGGGGTGATGGTAAGCAGCAACCTTAAACCAAGACAGCAATGCCTAAGCGTACGTAATAAGGCAAATAGATTACTGGGATTTATATCAAGAAGTGTTAGCAACAGAAGTCCAGAGGTTATATTACAGCTTTATACATCATTAGTAAGGCCTCACCTAGATTACGCAGCTCAGTTCTGGTCTCCATATTACAGAATGGACATAAATTCGTTAGAAAACATTCAGCGTAGAATGACTAAATTAATACATAGCATTAGAAATCTTCCTTACGAAGAAAGATTGAAGACCCTAAAATTACATTCACTTGTAAGACGTAGAATGAGGGAGACATGATTGAGGTATACAAGTGGAAAATGGTATTAACAAAGGGGATATAAATAAGGTCTTGAGGATATCTCTCCAAGAGAGAACCCGCAATAATGGATTCAAGTTAGATAAGTTTAGATTTAGAAAGGATATAGGAAAGTATTGGTTTGGAAATAGGGTAGTTGATGAGTGGAACAGTCTGCCTAGTAGGGTTATTGAAGCTAGGACCTTGGGTAGTTTCAAATTTAGGTTGGATAAATTCATGAGTGAGAGGGGTTGGATTTGAGTGGGACTCGCGCATGAGTGGGTAGAATTGTCAAAGCTTATTTCTTGGGTAGCTTTGAAAATTGGGTTGAGCAAATATTCTGTTAGTGGGATGGATTGTGAAGGACCTGCCTAGTATGGGCCAACAGGCCTGCTGCAGTGTTCCTCCTTTCTTATGTTCTTATGTTCTTAACCTAAATTTGAAACTACCCAAGGTCCTAGCTTCAATAACCCTACTAGGCAGACTATTCCACTCATCAACTACCCTATTTCCAAACCAATACTTTCCTATATCCTTTCTAAATCTAAACTTAAGAACATAAGAAAGGAGGAACACTGCAGCAGGCCTGTTGGCCCATACTAGGCAGGTCCTTCACAATCCGTCCCACTAACAGAATATTTGCTCAACCCAATTTTCAATGCTACCCAAGAAATAAGCTTTGACAATTCTACCCACTCATGCGCGAGTCCCACTCAAATCCAACCCTCTCACTCATGAATTTATCCAACCTAAATTTGAAACTACCCAAGGTCCTAGCTTCAATAACCCTACTAGGCAGACTGTGCCACTCATCAACTACCCTATTTCCAAACCAATACTTTCATAAGAACATAAGAACATAAGAAAGGAGGAACACTGCAGCAGGCCTGTTGGCCCATTCTAGGCAGGTCCTTCACATTCCATCCCACCAACAGAATATTTGTTCAACCTAATTTTCAATGCTACCCAAAAATAAGCTTTGATAATTTTATTTACTCATGTGCAATTCCCACTCAAATCCAACCCCTTTCACTCATGAATTTATCCAACCTAAATTTAAAACTACCCAAGGTCCTTGCTTCAATAACCCTACTAGGCAGACTGTTCCATTCATCAACTACCCTATTTCCAAACCAATACTTTCCTATATCCTTTCTAAATCTAAACTTATCTAACTTGAATCCATTATTGCGGGTTCTCTTGGAGAGATACCCTCAAGACCTTATTTATACCCCCTTTTGTTAATACCCATTTTCCACTTGTATACCTCGATCATGTCTCCCTCATTCTACGTCTTACAAGTGAATGTAATTTAAGGGTCTTCAATCTTTCTTCGTAAGGAAGATTTCTAATGCTATGTATTAATTTAGTCATTCTACGCTGAATGTTTTCTAACGAATTTATGTCCATTCTGTAATATGGAGACCAGAACTGAGCTGCGTAATCTAGGTGAGGCCTTACTAATGATGTATAAAGCTGTAATATAACGTCTGGACTTCTGTTGCTAACACTTCTTGATATAAATCCCAGTAATCTATTTGCCTTATTACGTACGCTTAGGCATTGCTGTCTTGGTTTAAGGTTGCTGCTTACCATCACCCCCAAGTCCTTCTCGCAATCTGTATGGCTAAGTTCTACGTTATTTAACTTATAAGTGCTTGGGTTATGGACACTCCCGAGCTTTAGAACTTTGCATTTATCTACATTGAACTGCATCTGCCATTTTTCTGACCAGGAATTGAGTTTGTCTAAATCCTCCTGTAGTTCACTGACATCTACGTCTGAATCGATTATCCTACCTATCTTCGTGTCATCAGCGAATTTGCTCATATCACTAGAAATTCCCTCGTCAAGGTCATTTATATATATTATAAACAACAACGGGCCCAAAACCGATCCCTGAGGAACGCCACTTGTTACAGATCCCCACTCCGATTTAACCTCATTTATGCACACCTCTGCTTCCTATTGGTGAGCCATGACTCGATCCATGACAACACTTTTTCCCCAATGCCATGAGCAGCCACTTTCTTTAACAGTCTCTGATGTGGTACTCTATCAAAAGCCTTACTAAAATCCAAATAAACGATATCGAA